>BQKN01066076.1:85215-99703 GCA_022839385.1 Asparagus kiusianus
AGAGAGAGAGAGAGAGAGAGAGAGAGAGAGAGAGAGAGAGGAATCAATTCGCAAAAACTCAAACCGAATTGAAAGAAAAAACGAAGGAGAGAGAGGAATCAATTGTGGGTACTTCGTTGCAAAGCTTCCCTGTGGGCTCAGAGCATTAGGTGGGAGAGAGGTTGAGAATTGAAGGCTGGGTCATTGTCTTGCTCCCCAAGGGTGAGTTCAAATTCTCAAAGTTGGTTTTTAATGGTTATTAGAGGAATGTTATGCATAATGAAGTCTCTAAATTGGATCTTAGGGTTTAATTTTAATTTCATTTGGTCATATGTGGTGTTTCTGAAATTAGAGTTTTTTTTCCGAAACTGTGGACAATGTTGGTTTGATTTAGGTTTCTGGTTGTTAATTTGAATGTTTTTTTTAATATTATGCAAATGACTGGGACTATTAGGGTGAAATTTAGACATGGGTGTTAGTTAATGCTTGTGAGGGGGATATTGTTGAGTATGTTAGAAGGATTTTGATGTAGAATTCATTGAGGAAAATGCATTTTCTTTACCTTTCCTTAGGCAATGTTATGAAAAAAATGGGTATAGCAAATGTGCTCTTCATGTATTATTCTTTACCAGGTATGGGAGGTTTGAGGAAATTGAAGTCACATGTTGAATTACTTCCAATGCTTGAGCAAGCTAAGAAAGACAGTGGTATACATTTTTTCTGATCACTACACAGATATACCCCAAGAGGTGGATATTCCAGTGGAGGGTGTTTGTGAACCATCATCCTCTATCCCTAAGCAATCCAAAGATGCAGAGAATTCTAATACAATTCTCACCACTCTCAGAAGGTATAAGAAAGTTATGTCAAAGAAAAAGTTAACACCTAGGAGAACAACTTCTAGCCCACTCAAATTCCAAACAACAATCCAATCTCCTAGTGCACCACATGAAAACCCAGATCCTATTCCACTGTGATCGTGGGGGTCAAGGGGGGCCCACCAACGTGCCCACTGCCCCCTTTTGCGGACGAGCTCACGACGAGAGCTCGTGTCCGTGCCGCACGTGCCGTCTGCCCACGCCCACGAGGAGCCGCCCGCCGCTTCCGTGCGCGCGCAAGCAAGCGCCTGCTGCTCGTGCTCATGTCCTGCTTCCCGAGCGTGCGTGTTCTTCTTCCTGCGCTTCTTCTCCCGCTAAATTGATCCGGTTCCCCCCCTTTAGTTTCTCCTATAAATAGGAGAGGTGGTGGAGGAGTTTAGAGTGTGGGGAAAAACAATTGGGTTGTGTGAGTTTTCTTTGAGAGAAAAGAAAGAGTGAGTGAGAGAGAACTTGTAAAGTTTGATATTCTCCTCATAGTGAAACCCCCTCCCGTGGACGTAGGCTAGTTAGCCGAACCACTTAAATCTCATGTTTGTATTTATCTTATCCGTGAGTTGCCATAGCTTGTAGGTTCCCTCGATATTTCAGTCCTAGAACTGATGAGAGGAATAGTGTATATTTCACTTTGATGAAATATATCACTTTCGATTCTTGTTTCCTTTGAGAAATAAGAATTTCACTATCTATTCTCGTTTCCTTTGAGAAACAAGAATATAGAGGTTGACTTGTGCTTTTGTGACAACAATAGTCAGGGCTCTCTCTCAGGTAATATCGCTTCCGCGACGGGGGGCGTGACTCTGTGCCCAACAATTAGTATCAGAGCCCCTTATTCAGACTGGATGTGGTAAAATTTCTGATCTGAGGTGGTGGTTGACTATTGTGTGGTGAACACAAAGAAATTGTTGAAAATCCTGAGAGAAGCGGATTTACATAATACAAGCGGATAATGGCTTCTACAAGTAAAACAAATAAAATTGAAAAGTACGAGATTGAAAAATTTAATGGGAAAAATGATTTTTCCTATTGGAGGATGCAGATGAAAAATTCGCTGATTTCGTAAAAGTTGCACAAGGCTTTGGCTGGAAGAGAGAAGCACAAAAATATGTCTGATGAAGATTGGGAGGAGCTGGATCTGGAAGCACGAGCGTCGATTATCCTTTGTCTTGAAAGGGACGTAGCTTTCTTGGTAGACGGGGAGGAAACTGCTGCGGGCGTGTGGTTGAAGTTAGAAAGCACCTTCATGACGAAGAGTCTAACGAACTGGATCTATCTAAAATCCAAATTGTATACTTGTAAGATGGAGGAGTGCTCGTCAATCCGGGAGTACATCAACAAGTTCGATAGGATCATATCGGATTTGAAAGACATTGAGGTGATAGTGGAAGACGAGGATCAGGCGCTTCTACTACTGCTATCTCTGCCGAAGTCCTATGAGAACCTAGTGCAAACACTGATGCTTGTGGGTGTTACTTTGTTGATGGATGAGACTAGAACGGCGATTCTAGCGGATAATCTTCAAAAAATTGCAACCAGTGATATGACCACTGGTAGTAACAAAAAACAAGCGCAGGGATTGTTTGCCAGAGGAAGGGGCAATGAGCGAGGAAAAGGCAAGAGAGGAAAGTCTAGATCTAAATCGAGACCTCTTGCGGGACGAACGTGTTTCAAATACGGTGAAGTTGGGCATTTCAAGGCTGATTGTCCTAACAAGAGAGTAGGTGGAAAAAAGAACAACAAGACTGAAAGACGAGAAGGCAAGGAAGAGGCGAGCTATGCTTCAGAGGATGGGAGTAGGGGTGTCCAAAAAGCCCGGGCCCGGTGTCCGGCCCGGTGTCCGGCCCGGGCCCGGCCCGGACGTGCCCGGACCCGGGCCAAAACCGGGTCCGGTCTTTGGCGCCCGGTCCGGGTCCGGCCCGGGCCCGGAATAGTAAATTTTTTTTAATTTTTAAATTTTTATGTGTCATATATGTATATATATCTCTATAATATTTATATATATAATATATATATATATATAATATTTTTATATATGTATAAGTATATATATATGTATTAATATATAATTATATATAACTATGCTCTCTCTAGTCTCTTATATATGTATAATATATATATATTCTCTCTCTCTCTCTCAATATATATAGAAGTATACTCTCTTATATATATATATAATATGTATAAGTATATAGAAGTATACTCTCTCTTATATATATATATAATATATGTATAAGTATATATAAGTATACTTTCTCTTATATAAGTGTATATTAATATATATGTATAACTGTATAAGTATACTCTCTCTTGTATATGTATGTGTATACCCTCTATGTATAGGAATATATAAGTATATTCTCTCTTATATAAGTATATATGTATAAGTATACTCTCTCTTATATATGTATAATATATGTATGTATGTATATACACACACACACACTCTCTCTCTCTCATATATATATATGTACATATATTCTATACTCTCATACTCTCTCTCTCTCTCTCTCTCTCTCTCTCTCTCTCTTAGTATATAAGTATACTCTCTCTTATATATGTATAATGTATGTATAAGTATATACAAGTATACTCTCTCTTATATATGTATGAGTATATATAAATATACTTATATGTGTATATTATAGAATTAAAGTTATAAATATATAATTTATATTTTTATATATTTATGTATAATACAATTTGTTTATATAATTTCTATAAGTATTTACAATTTGTTTATGTATAATATATTTATATATGTGTGTATATATATGTATACATATACATATATTGAATTACATGAATACTTTGAGCTACTTAGTCTAGTGGTAAAATTTAGGAGTTTAGAGTGGAGGTTAGTGGTTCAAATCCTAGTCACAACATATATATTTAGGAGTCTTTGATTGGACCTTGGGCCTTGGGGCTCTTTGAATTCTACAATTATTTTTAATTTTGTTTGTTCCTATAAATTCTATAATTATTTTATATTATTTTAATTTCTATAACTTTTAATATTTGTAATTAAATAATTATAGTTGATTAATAATATGTTTTTATCAAAAATATGTTTATTTTTTTGATTTAGATTTTTGTAAAAAGCGAAAAAAATAAAAAAATAAAAAAACAAAAAAACCGGGCCGGCCCGGTGTCCGGCCCGGTTTGGCCCGGCCCGGGCCCGGCCCCGGCCCGGGGCAACCGGGCCCGGGTCCGGGTTTGGGTTTTGCCCGGCCCGGATGGACACCCCTAGATGGGAGCGATAAGGAATGTTATGTCGTCACGGGTGGCGAGGATACCTCCGGGAAGTGGATTCTTGATTCTGGTTGTTCTTACCACATGTGTCCAAACAGGAAGTGGTTTACTACCTACAGGAGCATTGATGGTGGAACCGTATTGATGGGGAACAACTATGCGTGTAAAACGGTGGGGCTAGGTGATATCAAAATCAAGATGCATGATGGAATGGTTCGAACCCTGACGGACGTACGACACGTTCCCGACTTGCAGAAGAATCTCATCTCAGTCGGTGTTTTGGACTCCGGGGGTTATAAGATTGTAATAGAGAACGGAGTGAAGAGGGTTGTTCGGGGTTCCTTAACAGTGATGAAGAGTGTTCGTCACGGTAATCTATATACTCTCTTGGGTACCACGGTGACGGGAGATGCAGCAGTTAGAGCTGAGGGAAGTGGTGGAGACCCATGTGAGCACACATGGTTATGGCATAGGCGGCTTGAGCACATATCAGAGAAGGGTCTGGATCTGCTTGGTAAAGTGGGTTTGCTAAAGAATCTGAAGAAGCCTTGCATGAATTTTTACGAGGATTGTGTGAATGGAAAGGCACACAGGGTCCAGTTTCTAAGGAGCAAGCACAAGAGCAGAGGGATTCTGGATTATGTGCACACGGATGTTTGGGGTCCAGCCTCTACAACTTCCAAGGGTGGTTCCAGATATTTTATCTCATTCATAGATGATCATTCTAGGTATGCTTGGATTTATTTTCTGAAGCATAAGAATGAGGTATTTGAGACATTCAAGAAGTGGAAGGCGATGGTTGAGAACAGGACAGGGAAGAAATTGAAGACGCTGAGATCTGACAACGGTACAGAGTACACAGATGGTACCTTCAAGGAGTTCTGTGATCAGGAGGGCATTGCCAGACACTGGACAGTCAGGTCTACACCACAGCAGAATGGGTTGCGGAGAGACTGAACCGAACACTACGGGAGAAAGCAGTGAGTATGCGATCATATGCTGGTTTGGGCAAAGAATGGTGGGCAGAGTCGATTGCTACAGCTTGCTATATCGTGAATCGATCTCCACATTCGACATTGGACGATGATACACCCTATCGGGTGTGGTCAGGGGAGCATGCAGATTATGAGAGGCTCTGAATTTTCGGTTGTACCGCCTATTATCACGTCAATGAGGGAAAGCTTGACGCGAGGGCCAAGAAGGTAATTTTCTTGGGGTATGCAAAGGGCGTAAAAGGCTACCGCCTTTGGTGTACAGAAGATTCGAAGTTCGTGATCAGCAGGGACGTTATCTTTGATGAGAAGTCCATGATTGCTAGGATGCCCAAAGATGGTGGTGTTGATACTGTTGGGACTCCCGAGTCTCAGGGTATTGAGATAGAACCTAAAGACCAACCAGGTTCTAGTCATGTTCAAGTGGAAAGTCAGGTAGATGATGAGCTTGAGCAGGAGGAGGTTCAGCGGGAGAATACACAGGCACTACAACAACAGCAGCTTGAGGATAGCTTGGCTTCCACTAGGCCAATGCGAGTATATAAGCAGGTACAGAAGCTGGGGGCTGATCAACCCCTGAAGCACTATGAATATGTTAATTTGGTTGAGTACGCACTCTCGGTGGAGGAAGATGAGCCGGTCTCCTTCAAGGAAGCTATTTGGAATAGAGATAGCGAGAGTTGGTTGGCTGCGATGGAGAAGGAGATGAAATCCCTCCGGAAGAACCAAACATGGGAGGTGGTCTTATTGTCCGTAGGAAAGAAAGCTATAGGTTGTAAGTGGCTGTATAAAAGAAAGGAAGATCCTTCAGAGCTCGGTGGTACGATATGCAAGGCGAGGCTAGTGGCTAAGGGATTTGCTCAAAGAGAGGGTGTGGATTACAATGAGATATTTTCTCCGGTGGTGAAACACACCTCTATTCGGGTGCTATTGAGTATCGTTGCTCATGGTGATCTTGAGCTGGAACAACTCGATGTGAAGACGACCTTCTTGTATGGAGACTTGGATGAAGAGATCTATATGCATCAACCTGAGGGTTACAAGGTTGAGGACAAGGAGAATCATGTATATCGCTTGAGAAAGTCACTCTATGAATTGAAGCAATCTCCTCGGCAGTGGTACAAGCGATTTGACTCCTTCATGCTGAAGCATGGGTTTTCCCGAAGTGACTATGATTGTTGTGTTTATATTCGGAAGCTTCGTGGAGGTGATTACATCTATCTCCTGTTGTATGTGGATGACATGCTTATTGCATCGAAAAACAAGGTGGAGATAGATAAGCTGAAATCTCAACTCAGCAAAGAGTTCGAGATGAAGGACATGGACGCTGCAAAGAAAATACTGGGTATGAAGATTAGAAGAGAGCGGGCGAATCGACGATTGTTCTTGAGTCAGAAGGGCTACATAGAGCAGGTGATCGCGAGGTTCGGGATGCAAAGTACAAAATCGGTGGTGACCCCATTGGCTCCACACTTTAGGTTTTTAGGTAAACAATCTTCCACTACAGCGGAAGATAAGACACACATGGATCGTGTCCCTTATGCTAGTACAGTTGGCAGCTTAATGTACGCAATGATGTGTACACGCCCTGATATTTTACAGACGGTTAGTGTGGTCAGCAGATTCATAGGGAATTCGGGAAAGACGCACTGGGAAGCAGTGAAATGGGTCCTGAGGTACTTGAAAGGTACCACGGATACGAGTCTGTATTTTGGTGGAGATACATGTCAGGTCGACGAGTATGTGGACTCAGATTATGCGGACGATCTAGATAGACGGCGATCTACTACTGGTTATGTATTCAGGATACATGGAGCTCCAGTTAGTTGGCGATCGATGTTGCATGCTACAGTGACACTCTCTACAACAGAGGCCGAATACATAGCTATGGCGGAGGGAGTGAAGGAAGCATTGTGGCTGTGGGGTCTTCTAGACGATTTGGGGATCGAGCAGGAGAGCGTGAACATGTGGTGCGACAGTCAAAGTGTGATTCACTTGGCGAAGAATCAAGTTCACCATGCTCGTACCAAGCATATCGATGTCAGGTATCACTTTGTGCGGGATGTCATAGAGGAAGGTGATATTTCTCTCATGAAGGTGCATACGAATGAGAATCCCACGGACATGTTAACCAAGGTGGTCACAGGCAGCAAGTTCCAGCATTGCTTGGACTTGCTTCATATTAGCCCGTGTTGATTTGCCCGAGAGGGCATGGCCCTTCGGGACGGTGATGGAGGTGAGGTGGAGACTATGTTGGAGAATAATTACAGAACTACGGTTAGCTTGATCCCGGTGGAGGGTACGTAGGCAGTCGCGGTATAGTGACGCAGCTGGTTGGCCTGGTTTGGCCCCGAATATCTCTCTGGTGGAGTTCGTAGGGTTCTTCTGGTGTTCGTCCATAATTTGAGGTTATCAAATGATGTACGAGGTGGAGAATTGTGATCGTGGGGGTCAAGGGGGGGCCCACCCACGTGCCCACTGCCCCTTGTGCGGACGAGCTCACGACGAGAGCTCGTGTCCGTGCCGCACGCACCGTCTGCCCACGCCCATGAGGAGCCGCCCGCCGCTTCCGTGCGCGCGCAAGCAAGCGCCTGCTGCTCGTGCTCGTGCTCGTGTCCTGCTTCCCGCGCGCGCGTTCTTCTTTCCGTGTTTCTTCTCCCGCCAAATTGATCCGGTTCCCCCCCTTTAGTTTCTCCTATAAATAGGAGAGGTGGTGGAGGAGTTTAGAGTGTGGCGAAAAACAATTGGGTTGTGTGAGTTTTCTTTGAGAGAAAAGAAAGAGTGAGTGATAGAGAACTTGTAAAGTTTGGTATTCTCCTCATAGTGAAACCCCCCTCCCGTAGACGTAAGCTAGTTAGCCGAACCACTTAAATCTCGTGTTTGTATTTGTCTTATCTGTGAGTTGTCATAGCTTGTAGGTTCCCTCGATATTTTAGTCCTAGAACTGATGAGAGGAAGAGTGTATATTTTACTTTGATGAAATATATCACTTTCGATTCTTGTTTCCTTTGAAAAATAAGAATTTCACTATCTATTCTCGTTTCCTTTGAGAAACAAGAATATAGAGGTTGACTTGTGCTTTTGTGACAACAATAGCCAGGGCTCTCTCTCAGGTGATATCGCTTCCGCGGCGGTGGGCGTGACTTTGCGCCCAACATCCACCAAATGAAAACTCACCTCCTAATCCACCAACTGATAACCCACCTCCTACTTCACTCAATGAAAATCCACCTCCTAGTCCTAGTCCAATTAATGAATGACAACTTCCTGAGCAAAATGCATCTTCTAGTGAAAGTGATGAAGTGGAAGATGAAACATAAAATAGATCTAATTGAGCTTGTTGATGATGAAGAAGAGGGTGATGATTTGGGGTTATTTGATGAGTTTAGAGGTCAAGATAAAGTAAATGAAAGGGGTAATGTGTTGGAATTTTTGGTCAAAACCACTTTCCAAAATAATTGAGTTTTCAAACTATATATTTATTAGCTACTGCTACTTTTTCAGAAATCCTTAGTAGCGTAATTGGAAAGTAAAAATACTCATGGACCGTGGGACGATCACCAGAATACCCAAACGAGAAAACTTTTGACAACAATGGGCCTGATTAATAGAGTGGGCCCCATGACTTTATCCTAATTTTCTTTGACAAAGAAAAATAAAACATGATTAAAAAGACAAGCTTAGGAAAATATCACTTACACTGCAAGCTTTTAAAGGAAAAGACAAGCACTCTCACTGCAAGCCCTTAAAACAAAAACGTGATAATTGACCTCAACACTTGTTAGGCAGGTTTTGAAGAAACTGATCCAGCCAAAAAGTTAGCAGAATATTTTTTGACAAACAAAAGCATGTGTCCCATTGTTAGGCACCGTCCTTCACCGGCAGAGTTTGAAAGTTTTGAAGTAAAATAAACTATTTTATTACTGCATAGTGTTTTCCCAAACACTATAAATAGGTCCAAAAACTCTTCAGGAAAAATCATACCAAAGCAACAAAACCAAAATATATACAGATATATATATGTTGTAAATTATAGCCAGTGCTCGTAGAACATTGTCTGAACCGAAAGGTTTCAATAAGATCGAGGAGATCGTTGCCTTAAATGGAAGGTCTTATAGATCGAGGAGATCTTGATAGTACTTGGTTGGTGCACACCACTGTACTGTTGTTCCTAGAAGCAATGTGGCCTTGGGATCCTTGCACCGAAGTAGGCCAAATGTTGCTTTAAGTATAGCATTTACAAACGCATATCAGCTGAATTCAAAAATTTTAAATTACAGCATTTTAGCTTCTTTTTAGTTTTCTCTGTATTATATCTGTATTATTTCAGATTTAGCCACAGGCGCCAACATATTGTCCATGAATCAGTTGCAAACCATGGCCAGAGCTTGCAGCACTGCTAATTGTGCGTGAACTGGAGCTTGAAGATGGCAAGGGGGGCTTGCAATCCGACCAATTTCTCCCTCCATTGGAAAATTCTCCCTAATTTCAGCCCTAATTTTTTAATCCCCCTTCACGTTTTAATTGGACCGACTACCTTTCCACTTCAGTAGAAAACCTGTTAAAACTAACAATCACATGCTATCATGAGTTTTTTCACTGTTAAGTGAAACTCTGGCACCGGAAAAGCCTAAGTGTCACCATTTTGCCACTTTTTAAGTCATATTGCTGGTGTCACTTTCTAGACCAAATTGGTTAAAGGATGTCACTTTTTATGGCAATCTACCTTGGCAAATCCTACTGTTGTATTCATGGAGATGGATTTATGTGTGTGCGTGTGAGCTTGTGCGCGCTTGCATATATGAGGAAAATTTTTATATAATATGACCAGTGAAACTTATTAGAAGCAGAAGTTTGTTTTCTATGCTTATCAAAAAGTGTCATTAGAAATGTCGTGATTGCATAATAACTGATTTCTTATAGTACAATTGCCTTGACTGTAACTTTGCAAGATGTGTCTATCAGAAACTGTTGTGATTATAATACTTATGATTAACATGCTTAGTTTTTATTTTAGTTCTGCTCATGATCAATAATTATAATAAAAATATAATTCAGTTGATCACAGATGATTGATACCCACGATTATTCCCACTCCTGAGGTTGGCTCTCCTCAAATCTTATGGAAGTCACAGATCAATTTCCAAATTGTCAATAACCATAAAGCTATAGCTCTTTGCTATATAGCCACATCCCAATTGTTGTTAATCTATGACTTATAAAATTAGATCTAGATTTCTTCTTATTTCTCTGTCCAGTAGATTTGGGCCAGTTCTATCAGAGGTTTCTCCATAGCATAATTGAGAACCTGCTTTTGTGCAACCGCCAACCAGTCAAAAGCAGAATGCAACTAGCGGAAGCAGAACCGGTACAGAAATTTCAAAATACCAAACTGGAAGTGGAAAATATACTACTCTAGAATTTACCTAATTAACAATTTTAACTGTTCTATGTTTATATGGTTGTAGGCACATCAAATTAGATTCCAATTTGCAATAATTGACAGATGGTATCCAATGTGGCTCCACTCTCTTTTGCAGTTGTATATTATAGAACAATTATTTTTACCTCCATGTTCAAGTTCTTATTATTATATTTGATTTCACCTTATGTTTCTTGAACTCTTGCCTACAGTGCTAAGCTCATTGATATCTATAGAAATCGACACAATATTAGTGCTTCATCTGGTCTAAATGATCCAGCTGTTGCTACTGGAATATCTGAGCTTGTATATGAATCTAAAGAACATGAAGAGCCTGAATCCAGTGATTCCATTGATCCTGACTTAGCAATGGCCTGGGCAGCAGGCTTAGATGATGATGGCTGGGAAAGTAATGCACCTGCAGTGACTAGAGTGAGATATCTTACCAACCTAGATCCTTGTCTTTTATTAAGGTTTATATTTCATCTAATTCACTTAACTAATCTTCACACTTAGAGTAGGTGGCAATTCAGTTCTTATTTTCTATTTCTTCTATTCCACGGCAGGTGGCAATTCAGTTCTTATTTTCTATTTCTTCTATTCCACGGCCTTGTCACTTAGTTATTCTAGTATTATTTCTCAAAGTCATATACACATGCACGCACTTCGTGTCATAGAATTGAATGAAGGAATTCATGATGCAATGTTATTTCTGTGGCTGACATGCTTATTTGAAAATGTTCTCAGTCAGGAATCCTCGTGCTTTAGGTGTTTGTGTTTCATTTGGATATTCCACAATCTTTACTTATCTCCAATTTTGTGCATTTTGCAATTTAACACATGTTATTTGTTTCTATTATTTTAGGTGAATGAGTTTCTTGCAGGTGCTGGTACTGATGCTCCTGATGTTGATGAGGAGAATGTAACTTCTAGGCTATCGTCTGGTTATGATGACATGTGGGCTAAAACACTATTGGAAACATATGACGTAGAGGTACAATCACTATAATTCTTTATCATAGAGAGATGATCTTGAGATATATTTTGAACAATTAGTGCCTTTATGTTAGGAAGATGATGCAGGCTCATCTGAGGCATCATCTCCCGACTCAGATGGATCTTCTGAATCCTCCCATTTTGGTGGTATGAACTATCCCTCATTGTTCAGCTCACGTCTAACTGGCCATGAACCTTCACGTCAATCGGTATTTAGTCCGAACTTCATAAAGTAACTTTCTTGTTTCTTATAATGGTATTATATTAATGTAGTCTGTGATATAGACGTTGTTTGGAGGGCTTATTTTTTCAAGCTTATAAGTTATGCTACCTTTTGGTGGCTTTTATGACAAAATTTGTACGAAACTTGTATCGGTACAGCAGACATTTGGCTGGTCAAATCTAAGCTTATTTAGATGAGCTTATAATCTAGATTTTCAAAAGTTGGGGAACCCCAACTTTTTTAAATGGGCCTTAAAAGGTAGCTTATTTGATATGTCACAAAGATGTAGACATGAGAAAGCTAGTTTAAGAGGTACTCTGACCCAAAAAATAAGCTCCCCCAAACACCCTCATAAAACTTGCCATGTATTAACACAATGGATATATTCATTTAACCTTTGTCTTTTGGGATACAGGCTCTTGGCTGAACTTGATAATTTTATATTTATTCCTGTATACAATGAGTAAAGATTGTGATGATAAATCGCTTTCAAGCTTGCTAATGCTTTTTATTTGCTTAGTATCATGACTGGAATTCTAATCACTCTTGTGTATTATGATTGTCATGCTTATGCATAGTTGTAGACAGAAATACTAGGCCCTCTCTGCTTAGGTGGCAAGTTCCTGAGGATTTTATATAGGTTTGTTGTAGATTATAAAGGACTGCAGATATTCTCAATTACCAGATAGCTTTGGCAGATGTATTGAAGGCCACACTTGCCAGAATCATTTTTAGTTGATCTTTAATAAGGACACCAGGTAAAATTGGAAGTGAGCATCATGAGATCTGTTAGAAGCAGTACAAAATAGCCTGTTGATTGTAGTTGATATGCTACCTTGAGATTTGCAGTTAGTGTCTAACCTGACCCTGTAAGTTTCCTTTGATAGATGTAATGCAAAATTTGAGTGTGTAAGAAAGTGCTAATGGAATTGTGTTTGAAATCAGGAGAAGAGCTCAGCATCCACTGCACGGAGGGTAAGAAACTCTTCTTATGGTGTTCTTTCAACCTATGAGCTACCTGAAGTGAGCATATTTTTTAGCTGATATATTATATTGAGGCAAATATAAGCAACTTAGCAATATCCCGCGTTAAATATTTGCAGGCCAAGGAAGAACCTCCGTCGTCCTCTGCTTCTGTTCTGCAAAGATTTGAGTCATTTGAAAATCCTTTAGCTGGACCTGAAAGTTTTGGATCACGTGATGATGAAGGCCCGAATTCTGAAAATCCGCAATCTGGGAGAGCACTATATGACTTCTCTGCTGGTGGAGATGATGAGGTAGTGAGCTCTAAGATTTCTCTTAAATTTTGTAGAAACATACTTAGGCCTCAACTGCATATTTTTTATGAAGCAACCTTTGTTTTCCCGGGAGAAAAAGGATGAGGGGTTCGAAGAAAACCCCAGCCATGCCTACTATCGTCAAGCAATCTTTTCTTGATTTAGTGGTTGTTTAATATGGGATTTCTTTTTTGCAGTTGAACCTGATTGCTGGAGAGGAGCTTGAGATTGAATATGAGGTTGATGGTTGGTTCTATGTAAGTTCTAAGTGTTCTTTCTCTAGGTTTTGTATTTGCAATTCAATATTTTTGTATATATACCACTTAAATCTTGTGTATTTGCAACCCCTTCCCAATTCCAGTATTTGCAAAACTAACCCCGAATCTTTCAATGATAAAAATTGCCTGCAAATCAATAGTTCATCAACTTCGATAGGCTAAGATGTAAATGCAATGTTAAACTGTCAACGAAATAGTCAAAAAAAATCTCAATGTGTCCAACGAAGTTAATGATTTTTTGATTTGGAGATTTTTTTCCCCCCTTCAAAGTTGATGATTTGGGGGTAGTTTCGCATATATGGAGATTTGGCGGTTAATGTTGCCATTATGCATGATTTAAGGGGTGTATTGACAAAAAAAAACCCTTGTAGATGAGACAATGTATTTTCAGGTGTCACGAGCAGTCAAGCCTTTAACGCTACTATCTTGACGCAGGTTAATAAAAAACGGCCTGGGAGGGACGGCAAAAAATCCGGACTGGTTCCTGTTCTTTATGTTGATGCAACTTGATGACAATATATTCTCATCCCCTCCTACTTATCGCATATTAAGCACAAAACCCAAGAACATGCTTACCCAGTTGCAATTAGCCGTAGATTCTTCGCAGCAGAAGCGGTTAACGAACCATGAACACAACACGGTTCCATGTTCTTTGTTTACCTGGTTCAAGTGAGTTCCAATTTGGCAATCCATAATCTTGCTTTAGACATTTGTGGGAGAGCCCCCATTCTTTTCTGTATAAAGGAAAATTTTGTTCTATGCGTATACTAGCACAATAATTTCTTGCTTTTGATAATTAAATGTTCCCCATGTTTGTGATGCATTCGATCTCGCTATTACCTCTGTTAAACCCTGTGGAGCATACTGCGCAAATTTGGAAGCAGAAGTTTCTCTTGGAGATCCTCTATAACTTGATGCACGTGAAAACAATTTTTTTTTCCTTCTATTAGTTAGTTATCATGTATGTAATATTTTCTACTAAACCCTAGTTTCTGATTTGTTTTATGGTTGTTCCTATGGTTTATTAAGCTTCAGATACTAGTTCAGTGAAGTGGATTTGGGTTGTACTTTATAGGTTTCAGATTGTTGCGTGTCAAGTATAATACATTTTCGAGCCTTTTTATTATATGGTAAATTACGGATAGAACCCTTGTAGTAGTATTGTTGTTTTAAACTTGCAACAACTCTAGTTTCTTT
>BQKN01066076.1:104703-146742 GCA_022839385.1 Asparagus kiusianus
GGGGGACCCTTCATTTTAACTCTTCAATCTAAACGGAATTAAATTATTTTTAACCATTCATGATGGGTTGACTTAGTTAACCTTTCTTGTTAACCATTCTCTTAACCCCTTACCAAACGGGGTTATGTGCAAAACCTTCAAAAGTTCAAGAAGTTTAGTGGAATTAAATGTGGTTGCTAAAATTAACACAATATGTTTTTAGGTGTTTCTGATTTAGTTAACATTTTAACCCATAATCGTCTGTAATGATTTATTTCTTATAGACTATAGTTCATAAAATTCATGAAAGAAATGAGTATTTAAAAAACATTCGACGACGCATCTCACAGGCATTGCCGCATTTGGATATACAAAGGCATACCCGTGGTGTTCTAATAAATAAACATTTTTGCTGCTAGCTGTAGAAAGGTGACACATGTGAACAACCAATTATATTTGAAATATAGAGACTTCAAATTAGAGTCTTCTTAAATCTCACCCAAGTGCATTGTCTTTCGTAGAGGATCTAATTCTTCACAAATTTATTATAGGAGAGAGAACATATTTGCTATACATATTTATAATTAATTTTCAATTCAACAAATAAGATTCTTAAAACAAAGTATTGTTTTTGTCGGGATTTTTAGATCTCGCTAAAACCAAAAAACCATAGCAAATAAAATCACACAAGATTTAACGTGAAAAAACTCTCGACAGGGAAAAACCAGGGGATCAAAATCAATCCAATATCACCTTCAAATTACAATCTTTTACACGGACAAAGACTTCCAAACCCTCTCTCTTTCTCTCTACACTTCTTCTTCTTCTCTTTTTTCTTTTTCCTCTAACAATAGAAGGATATATATATAGAGAAACCAAAACCCTATCTCTAGCCTAACTTCCTAATTAGAATAAGATTCAAACTCTCAATCATGATGGAACTCAAACTCCTAATCATGATAGATCTCTAACATTATCTAATTCTCATAAAGTTATACAAAGAATTAAAAACTCTATCCTAACTTGTAGTTTGAGTAGCTACCCAACATATCCTCCCTCGACGAAAAATCTCCAAGTGTCTCAACGACTTCAGAAAAACTCACTCTATTTTTCTTATTTTTCACCTCTCCCTTGTGGACAAGAGTCTGAGAAGAGTAATATGCACCATTAACGAATCGCTCATCCAAATAGCAAATATGATTGCTATTATTCCTCCCTCGCAAAATCAAATCGTCATCTTTATACACATTACACCACTCTCCTTCACCTACATACTTGTACCCACGTGATGCCATCTCACCCAACAAAATTAAATTAGCACCACATGTCGGCACATATCTCACGATGAAGAATTCCGACCTTCCCAGTGTGAAGCTTAAGGCGAACACTTCCAACACCTTCAACATTCATCTTATCGTTGTTTCCAACAATCACGTCGTCAAATTCTTCATTTGTCTTCAATGTGTTAAAATAATTTTTACTGTTGCAAAAGTGCATAGAGGCTGCAGAATCTAACACCCAAGTGTTACTTGCATCAGTACTTACACTCTGCATCAATAAAACCACATCTTCATCACTCACAACCACTAAGGAGTCCGTCTTCTTCTCATTTTCTTGAAGCTTCATTTGTCTAATACTTTTCAAATCATCATGCATCTGGGAACATCTGAACTGAATGTGACCCTTCTCTCCGTAATAATAGCACTCATTTTCACTGTCGTCTCAGGCCCGAGATTTTGACCTTCCTCGATAACTGTCACATCTCCTCGTACTCCTCCCTCGACTAGAACCTTCAAAAGCTAGTGCACTCTCACCACCATTAGATACGCTCTCCTTTCCCATTATTCTTTCATTCTCACATAGGAGTGCTGTCACATCGTCGAACTTCAGTCTGTTTCCCTGTAATTATCATCTGAACTAACGACTTGTACGACTTCGACAAGAAAGACAATAGGAGTAGCGCCTGCTCTTCTTCTTTAATCTCCTTATTACTATTCATAAGTTGGCAAACTAGCTGATTAAAGGCATTGATGTGGTCTTGAATTATAGTACATTCTTCCATCTTCAACGAATAAAGCTCCATCCTCAAACACAATCGGTTGGTCATCGACTTCGACGCATAAATCCCCTCCAGCCTTTCCCACAGCCCCCTTGGTGTGGTCTCTTGCATAACATTGTACTTGATCTCGGGGGCGAGTGCCAAACGAATTGTGCTAACCGCCCTCTTTTGCATGGAACTCCATTCAACATCCTTCAATCCTTCAGATTTCTTCTCCTTTAAAGCTTGATCAACACCCTGCTGTACAAGAATATCTTGAACCGTGCACGGTCATACTATAAAATTTGTCTTGCTATTGAATAGCGGAATATCAAACTTCGGACCCGAAGAAGTCATCATCCTCTAACCACGATTAAAATTTAAATCAGTCTCTGTAGAGATTGAATTTGATAAAACCAACATTAAAAACGAACTCAGCACGTTAAAAAACCCTAGGAACGACTCCTGGATCATCGAAATCCGCCTCCAAATCCTCGATCAAAAGACAAATCAACCTCAACCGTCGGATCTGTCGCCGCTACAGTACCCCACCACTACAGTATGTCGCCGTGAACAGTTTCGTCACCGTGAACAGTTCCTCCGCTATAGTACCATGGTGAACAGTGCTGCTGCTACAGCCTTGCCACCAATATCGTTGCAAATCTCGAATCTCCACGAACCGTCGAACCTCGCTCTGATACCACTTGTAGGGATTTTTAGATCTCGCAAAAACCCCAAAAAACCACCAAACACAGCAAATAAAATTACACAAGATTTAACGTGGAAAAACCCTCAATAGGAAAAAAACCACGGGATCAAAACCAATCCACTATCACATTCAAATTACAATCTTTTGCACAGACAAAGACTGTCAAACCCTCTCTCTCTCTCTCTCTTTCTCTCTACACTTCTTCTTCTTCTTCTCCTTCTTCTTTTTCCTCTAACAATAGAAGGATATATATAGAAAAAGCAAAACCCTATCTCTAGCCTAACTTCTAATTAGAATAAGATTCAAACTCCCAATCATGATGGAACTCAAACTCCTAATCATGATAGATCCCTAACCTTATCTAATTCTCATAAAGTTATACAAAGAATTAAAATTCTATCCTAACTTAGAGTTTGAGTAGATACCCAACATTTTTTTATATTACATAACAAAATATGTAGAATATCAACTTCACCAATATAGGATTCCTTCACAAGTAAAGGGAAAACTATTACTTCCACAAAATTAGGACCAATTTGTCATTATCGTAGTTTATAATAAACTGTTTATAAAAAGAGTTCATAGAAGTAACTTGTATAAGCTGTTGAAAATAACTGTTTAGTAATTAAATATTTAAAAAACAATTAATATGCTTAGTAGAATCGCGCTTATTGATCATTATTAAAAAAATAAAAATTACAAATAAAATATGCACTAAAAAAGTAATTTTTTAAAAGTATCCTCAGATTATTTTCAAAAACACATCTTAATGGTGTGTTTGGGAGTTTATTAAGGGAATGGAAGGAAAGGTAAACAAAGGGAAGAGAAGGGAAGGAAAAGGAAGAGAATTGTAATATGTTGTTTGGGAGTTGAGTAAGGTGAATGAAGGTGAAATTAATATAACTTGTTTGAGAGTAATAATGGAGGGAAGGGAAGAGAATGAAATATATGTAAATTTACACAAATGACCTCATACTAATAATACATCAGGCCTTTTATTTGTTTTGATGAGGGGGTAAAAATGTCATTACACATTTTACCCTCCTTTACCCCCCTCTACCGTCCGAATCGGGGGGGTGGGGGGAAGAAAACCAAGCAATTTTACCATCCGTTCTCCTTCCTTCCTCTTCTCTACCCTCGTTACAAAAACTCCCAAACATGATGAAAAGTGCATTTCTCTTCCTCTCCCTCTCTCTACCCTCCTTCCAAACAGGACGTAAAAGTAAGCATGAGATTTTTTTTTCTCACTAAAACACTGTTATTAGTTACTTCTTAAAAAAACAAATAGAGTCGTCTTCAATAAAGCAATACCATGTGTCCCTATTATATAAGGTTAAAGCGTGGGACCCACCGGCGTGAAGGGGGAGCACCTCATTCGGAAATCCTTATCAGCACCGCATCTCCCGGTCTTTCCACGTAGACAAACAACCAGCTCAACTCTATAAAACTTCTCTCTCTCCTCACTCACACACACTCTCTCTCTCTCTCTCTCTAGGTTCCGTCTCCTTCCAAGTACTCCCAAATAAATAACCGCCGCCTCTTCACATTTCTCCTCAAAATTTCTAGGGTTTTGTCATCATCGTCATCAGGATTTCTTCGATCGATGGAGAGCCCGAGCAATGGCGGGATGCTGTACCACGAGGTTCAAGAATCGAAGCTCTGCGCTGTTCACTGCGTGAACACTGTTCTTCAGGGGCCTTTCTTCTCTGAGGTCGATCTCGCGGCGCTCGCCTCCGATCTCGATCGGAGCGAGAGGCAGGTGATGAGCCAGGGCGGCGAAGGCGGCGGCGGATCGTCGGGGGATTTCTTGATGGAGGACTCTCACAATGTGTCCATGGGCGGCGATTTCAGCATTCAGGTTAGGGTTTTGTTTTCTCCGTTGCTTTTCGTTGTTTCCTTGTTTGAACCTTGAAATTTAGGCTACAGGAGCTAAAGTATGATTATTTTGGTTCTTGATTGCTGATCTTTATTTTACTCGATTCTTGAAAATATTGTGTTTGCATGTTCTTTTGTTGCGCTCATGTATAAGTTTTAGATAATGGAGGCTGTTTGAATTGATCCGATTGTTAAACTTTCTGAGTTTAGAGAAAGATAACGTTATTTTGATTATTGATGATCGCTGGTGCTAATTTTATTCGATTCTTGAAAATTTATGGTTATCTGTTCTTTGTTACATAGATTTCGGTGCATGGTGTTGGGAATTTAACGCCGAAATCCCTAATGCAACAGAAACGCAGAATAGAAAAAGTACACCAAGATTTACGAGGTTCGACAACTGCGTATGTCCTCGGGAGCCACACAGTCAATTCCTTATTAATCAAACAAGAAATTACAAATCAAGAGCAAATCCCTAAACTGAGATTTCTCAAATGAACACTGTAGCTACAGTGTTAATAATTAAAGGGAATAACCCCTTTCAATTTCTCTCTTGAGAATAAAATATCCCACAATAAAGGACCCCTCTTTTATTCTCTCTCTCTCTCTAATAAATTTCCCCTCAACAACTGTTGAGAGCTGGGGATTAAAATCGCTGCTGCGATTTGAGAAAAGAACGCTCCTGCGTTAAAAGGGATCCGCCGCCAAAAGAGATCGAAAAAGAGGGGGAAAGAAGCTCTGCACCTAGGGCATCGAAAAGGGGGTTTTTTATAGGCGAAGCGATGACAGGCAGGCGACGGCCCGCTTGGACGCGAGGGTGGGAGTCGCCAGTCGCGAACGTCGGAGCTGGACGCGAAGGTCGGTGTCCCAAACGCGATCGTCGAGCTTGGTCGCGAGGGTCGGAAACACCATAGTCGAGCTCGCCTGCTCCATCCTCGAGCTCGTCGGAGCTTCGCCGTCGACGCCCACGCTCACCTGCGTCATCCTCGAGCTCGTCGGAGCTTCGCCAGAGCTCCTCATCGGAATTGAGGTTGATCTACACCCCATTCTAACAATCTCCCATTTGGAGATCAAACCGCCGTCAACAGACTATCTCATCAAGCTCCTCTCCTGTGTGGCTCCACCCTCATCATCTATGCATGAAGGCCAACTAAAGTTGCGCATAACTCCAGTTTCTAAACAGTCACCGTCTTTGTTAACATGTCTGCTCGATTCTTACTTCCTGGAATCTTTTTCAGTGTCAACACGTCATCTTCCAACATGGATCTGATGAAGTGATACCGAAGCGCAATATGCTTTGTTCTAGAATGAAATGCTGAATTCTTCGCAAGTGTATCGCACTCTGGCTATCACTGTGCAAAACATTCTTCTCTTGTTTGAATCCCAACTCTGTTAACAAACCCTGAAGCCATATCATCTCTTTACTGGCTTCAGTCACTGCAACATACTCAGCTTCTGTAGTGGATAGGGTAACGATCTTCTGTACCTGTGACATCCAACTAACAGCTGTAGTTCCGACGGTGAATACATAGCCGGTGGTGCTTCTTCGGTGATCAACTTCACCGTCGAAGTCTGCATCTACGTACCCTTGTACTTTCATTTCTCCCTTACCAAAGTGCAAACACTTCTGTGTGGTGCCTCGTAGATATCTCAGAATCCACTTGACCGCTTCCCAATGAGCTTTTTCTGGATTCGACATAAAACGGCTGACCACTCCCACTGCATGGCCAATATCTGGTCTCGTACAGATCATTGCGTACATCAAACTTTCGATAGCTGAGGCGTAAGGAACCTGAGTCATACTCTCTTTCTTTTCTTTTGACTGAGGAGACTGATCCTTCGATAGACGAAAATGGCTGGCCAATGGTGTGTTCACAGGCTTGGCGTTGTTCATGTTGAATCTCTGCAAAACACGGTTGATGTACTCCGTCTGAGATAACTGCAAGAGACCTCTTTTCTTATCTCTCGTGATTTGCATTCCAATGATCTTCTTCGCTGGACCCAAGTCCTTCATGTCAAACTCCTTTGACAGCTGCTGCTTCAAACTCTTGATATCCTCCATATCTGCTCCTGCAACTAACATATCATCAACATACAGCAGTAGGATGATGTAACTGGACTGATATCTTTTGAAGTAGCAACAGTGGTCGGCGTTGCACTTCTGAAAACCTTCCTTGTACATGAAGCCGTCAAACTTCTTGTACCACTGTCTTGGGGCTTGTTTCAGGCCATACAAGCTCTTCTTGAGTCTGCACACCAGGTTCTTTTTCTTTTCTTCTGAAAAACCTTCTGGTTGGTGCATGTATATCTCCTCTTCTAGATCTCCGTGAAGAAACGCCGTCTTCACGTCTAACTGCTCGAGATGAAGATCTTCAATTGCCACAATACTCATCACGGTCCTGATAGTATTTAGCTTTGTCACAGGAGCGAAAATATCGGTGTAGTCAATTCCTTCCTTCTGTTGGAAACCTTTGACAACTAGCCGGACCTTATATCTTCTGGAACCATCTTGCTCTTCTTTCACCCGGTACACCCATTTGTTGCGGAGTACCTTCTTACCCGTGGGCAACTCAGTTAGTTCCCACCTCTAGTTTGATATGAGAGACTTCATCTCATCTTTCATGGCAAGCTCCCACTTGCTCGCATCTCCACACTAACAGGCTTCATCAAAGCTTTCAGGCTTCCCACCATCTGTCAACAACAGATAGTTCATATATTCCTGTTGGGTACAGGAGAACGAGAAGATCTTCTCAATATCGGAGCTGGTGCGTCGGGCTCCTGCGCACCATCTTGTCCAACAGGTTCTTCTGGCTGAGGACCCTCTGCATTGGGTTCTTCCGAGAGGTTACTCGGGACATCATCTGCATCTACAAATATTGACTCGCTCTTTGAGTCATCTGTCTTGTGCATGTCCTTGTACATCACCTTCTCGTTGAATATCACATCTCTGCTCCTGATCACCTTCTTGTTTTCGTTGTCCCAAATGCGGTAGCCGAACTCATCTTCACCATAGCCGATGAAAGTGCATTTCTTTGACTTGGGATCAAGCTTATTCCTGCCTTGATCACTAATATGCACGTAAGCTACACAACCGAAAACTTTAAGATGTGAGAGTTTTACCTCCTTTCCGCATCATACTCCTCTGGTATTCTGTGCTCTAATGGAACCGATGGACCTCGGTTGATCAAGTAAGCTGCTGTATTGACTGCTTCTGCTCAGAACTGCTTCGGTAGGCCTGACTGTACCCGAATGCTTCTGGCTCTCTCTGTCAACGTTCGGTTCATTCGCTCAGCTACACCATTTTGCTGAGGCGTGCCGGGCATGGTTCTCTCCATTCTGATCTCGTGCTCATAGCAGAACTTCTTGAATCCGGTGTCTTCATACTCACCGCCATTGTCGGTCCTGAGCTTCTTTATTCTCAGACCGGTCTCATTCTCGATCATAGCTTTTCATCTCCTGAAAGCTTCAAATACTTCTGACTTGTGCTTCAGAAAGTAGACCCACACTTTCCGAGAGTGATCATTGATAAAAGTCACGAAATAGTGTTTTCCACCAATGAACGCGGTGGTTGTTGGTCCCCACACATCTGAGTGAACGAGCTTTAGCTTCTCTTTCCTGGGGGTTCTGCCACTTGTCTGAAAGCTAACTCTCTTCTGTTTTTCAAGTATGCATTCTTCACACATATCCATCTCCACTGACTGCAGTCCCGAGAGTTTTCCTTTTGTGTGCATGATCTTCATCCCCTTCTCACTCATATGACCGAGTCTCTGGTGTCACAGTTTTGAAGTCTCATTGCCTGCTGCAACTGAGATCAAACAACGTGCACTTGCTGTCATATACAGGGTACCAGTCTTCTTGCCTCGGGCATTCGTCATTGCGCCCTTTGAGATCTTCCAATCATCTCCATGGAAGGTTGTGGTATATCCTTCGCCAGCCAACTGGCCTACGGATATTAAGTTCTTTCTCAGGTCGGGAATATGCCTGACATCCTTCAGCTCCCATACTGACCCGTTCAACTTAATTTTCACCACGCCTTTGCCCACAATAGCACATGGTTGATCATCACCAAGATATATGTATCCAAGATTTTCAGGGGTATACTTCTCGAAGAATACTTTCTGAGAGGTAGCATGGAATGACGCTCCTGAATCTAACACCCAAGATTCCTCCTTGTTCTCCAAAGAGCATATCAATGCGTCTCCTCCTGAGGTGGAGGTGACATTCACCTCTGCCTTCGCCTCCTTCTCCTTCTGTGCACTCTTGCACTGATTCTTGTAATGCCCGGTCTTTCCACAATTCCAACACTCGATAGCATTCGAGCTGTTGCTTGGATTCCTTGATTTGGACCTCCTGTCCTTTGATCTACCTCTGAAGTTTGATTTTCCTCGTCCGTTTCCTCTGGTTGAATTTCTACCTCTTGACTCTGTATGCAATACTGAAGAGGTTGTAGCTTCACCCGTCTTTCTCCGTCGGATCTCCTCACTGAGAATCAGATCACGAACGTCGTCGAACTTCAACTTGTTGTTTCTCGACGAGCTACTCACAGCTGTGACTGTAGCGTTCCAACTCTCTGGTAGGGAAGACAAAAGTATCAACGCCCGAACTTCCTCATCAAACTCAATCTCAACTGAACTCAATTGGGTTGTAACCGTATTAAGTTTATTGAGGTGTTGTGCTACTGACGCGCCTTCCGGCATTTTCAGATTGAATAACCGCCGCATCAAATGAACTTTGTTCGCGGCTGATGGCTTCTCATACATGTTTGAGAGTGCTACCATAAGACCCGCCGTGGTCTTCTCCTTCGCTATGTTGAACGTAACATTGCGAGTCAACGTCAATCTGATAACTCCGAGGGCTTGTCTATCTAGAAGGTTCCACTCATCTGCCTTCATAGAATCCGGCTTCTTCCCCGATAGTGGTTGATACAGATTTTTCTGATACAGATAATCCTCTATCTGTATTTTCCAAAATCCGAAATCTGTTCCATCAAATTTCTCAAGTCTCAGCTTTCCTTCATCTGCGACCATGGCTCCCACTGAATCTGACTTCCTCTAGATCGTTTCACGCTCTGATACCAGTTGTTAGGAATTTAACGCCGAAATCCCTAATGCAACAGAAACGCAGAATAGAAAAAGTACACCAAGATTTACGAGGTTCGACAACTGCGTATGTCCTCGGGAGCCACACAGTCAATTCCTTATTAATCAAACAAGAAATTACAAATCAAGAGCAAATCCCTAAACTGAGATTTCTCAAATGAACACTGTAGCTACAGTGTTAATAATTAAAGGGAATAACCCCTTTCAATTGCTCTCTTGAGAATAAAATATCCCACAATAAAGGACCCCTCTTTTATTCTCTCTCTCTCTCTCTAATAAATTTCCCCTCAACAACTGTTGAGAGCTGGGGATTAAAATCGCTGCTGCGATTTGAGAAAAGAACGCTCCTGCGTTAAAAGGGATCCGCCGCCAAAAGAGATCGAAAAAGAGGGGGAAATAAGCTCTGCACCTAGGGCATCGAAAAGGGGTTTTTTTATAGGCGAAGCGATGGCAGGCTGGCGACAGCCTGTCGCCAGCCACGCGACGGCCCGCTTGGACGCGAGGGTGGGAGTCGCCCGCTGTCGCTAGCCACGCGACGGCCCGCTTGGACGCGAGGGTGGGAGTCGCCAGCTGCGAACGTCAGAGCTGGACGGGAAGGTCGGTGTCCCAAACGCGATCGTCGAGCTTGGTCGCGAGGGTCGGAAACGCCATAGTCGAGCTCGCCTGCTCCATCCTCGAGCTCGTCGGATCTTTGCCGTCGACACCCACGCTCACCTGCGCCATCCTCGAGCTCGTCGGAGCTTCGCCGGAGCTCCTCATCGGAATTGAGGTTGATCTACACCCCATTCCAACACATGGAAGCTGTTCTAATCAATCTGATAGTTGAATTTCTTAGTTTAGTGTAAGATATCGTTCTTTTGGTGCTTGATTGCTGATTTCAATGTGTTCATCTGTTCTTTTGTTAGAAGTTAGGATTAGTATGGTAGCTAAATTTACATACAGAGTAAATCACAAAAAACTGAATTACTAATAGAAAATATATGGTCCAAACGGAATAAATCCAAAAATGGAAGTGTAATAAAGTCCAACAATTACTCCTGTTGCTTAACCCAGTTTTAACCTTTTCACACACTGTGGTGTATCGTGTGCTTCAGTCAAGGCATTAGCTCATTGAATTTGATAGATCTTATGCATAATTTCTTTTGTGGTTTTTTCCCCTCTTGTAATATTTTGGTAAGCACCTTATATGCAAGGCTTTGTCATTATTCCATCCATTCAATTATGCGTGTTTCTTGATTTTTGCATTAAAAACACTAGAAAGGAAACTTTATCAATAGTTTCTTACTGAAATTTAGACTTAATTAAGATGCTAAATACTGTAAGCTTGCTATCATTTAAAGTGACCTTGATCTTGAGCTTGTTTCAATATTCTGTGGTTTCTTCTGTATTTGTTCCTTTCAAATGAAAATTTTGAAGATGTCTTACAAGAAAGTAGTGACTAGCGAGTGCATTTTCTGTTAAATTTTCTTGTTAGTTTCTGAACACTACATGTCCATGGATTGGGCAAATCCATTTAATGCTGCTAAAGGGGAATGATGTTTCTTGTAAAATAAAAATCTCACTAATTGTCTCACTTATATAGTGATATCATATGCTGGTCATGGATGGCTTCCATCTTATGGTGAGCCGCCTTCCGTAGCTGGATCAGAGTTCTTTGTTGGGAACCTTGTTTTGATAGATATGTAATGGGTCATGACTATTATTAAAGTTATATACCATTATTATGTTACTGGCATGTCTTTTTTTATGGTTGAGCCACAAGATTGCTTTGTAGTTCTAGTAAGAACTCATGGATGTTCAACATATGCAGTCACCGTGAAGTGATAATAGGTTTCAATAAATCTAACTATTTGTGAAGTGTGAGTCTATTACTGTAATGATTCTGTCTATGTCATATCAGTACCTTTTGACTTGAATAATGGGCTGAAAGAAGGCAATATCAACTATCAGACTGAAAAAATGTCATTCACAAATATTTTCTAACTCATATTACAAAGACGATGATATTATTCTGTACTTTGATAGGTAAGATTCTTGTAGTGTGAGAAATGAGGACGAATATGTTCTTAGAAATAGATTATGTTTACAAGCTTTATTATGTCTTTTTGTTCCTTTCTGGATAGTGCAAGAGAGAGGATTAGGGATATCTGAAGAAGGTGCTAAAGGACTGACGTGATGTGGGTGGAAGTTAGTGAGAAGATGCTTCTGTACCAGGAGCATCACAAATTAGTATACTGTGGAACACTATTCTAAGGCCAGAGACCTACTAATATTAGACGACCTACTAATATTACCATAAACAACTGCTCATGAATATTTTTAGTTGAAGCAAGAAAGATGGCGAGGATTGAACTTGCAGAATTTCATGAGTTTTCTCTTTGGTGCTGCGCACAAGAAACTATTGTACAAAAGCTAACCTACAGTAATATTATGGAGTTGTACTGAATACACTAGATATACTTGCATGTTAATTGTACAAAAGCTAACCTACAGTAAATATGACCATTCAAGACAAATATATTGCATGTTAAGTTATTGGGTTACAGTATGAATCATTTGTTATCATCAAAACAATGCACAATTATAAATGGATGCTAAACATAGTTAAAAAAAAAAATTTGTACACTTCATGTAGAGCTGTATGGCCTCAAGGAATATTGATAAAAATGTTTCTTGGTCAAAAAAACCAACTTTTCTTGAAACATTAATGATTCTATACCAAAAGGAGGAGCTGGTAGACCACACAGATTGACCCTTTAAGTGAGGAAAGAAGCCAAGGCAACTTTTTAATTGTCCTTTCATGAGCATCTGTCTTTAATATCTTATGTTACTATGTTGGGAATTTTGATTTCTTTATTGATTGGAATGACAATGGGAGGTGGTTATTGATTGGAATGACAATGGGAGGTTGGATGGTAATTGATCCCAATAATCATTCACCAGAACAGATAAGACTTCCTTTTTGAGATATATTAGCTCCAATTAATGTGCTTCCTATGCATATCCACCTGACTGTATATGTAATTTCTAGTTTGTATCACATTCCTTGCAAAAGGTGCTTGGAAGTTAAATAACTAAGAACAGTTTATAATGAAGATTAGGAGTGGTGTTTCATATTGATATTTCGTTCCCACTCATCTTCTATACAAAACCGAAGGCATTGCTGCCAGCAGCCAGCAGCATGCATTGGATGACTGGCCATCTATTTTAGACAAGCGAAAGGGAACTCGAAATTTAGTGTACTATCTTTCGCGAACACCTTTTAAAGTTCAATTTGCATAAAAAATTAGTTTAAGTCTGTAAGCTTTTCATCCCATTCAATTAAGTGCCTGCTAGAAATCTACTAGAGGTTAGAAAGAACATCTATAAATTTTCCAAACCTGCTCTCTGGATTCATCTTGTGAAGTTACTACCATAGTAACCTTATCCTTGGGAAAGTTAAATCATAGATTTCATGTATATTGAAGCCTAACAACCATTACAGTCTTTGTTCAAATCTGATTTTCAGCAAGCATCATGTTGAAATAAGAGATTGTTTTAAGGTTGTTCTAGCTGCTCTTGAGTTGTGGCTGCTGCTTTATGTGACAAGTGTCAGGATGTTTCGGAAAAACTTGTCTCCATGACTTATGTCCTTCAGGTAGTTTGACTTGGTCATTATATTCTCTCTAGAAATAAGTACCATGTGGGTGCCTATGGAGTACGTATAATTCTGTGGATGATATGTTTGTGTGCTCTGATACTTGTGGATATGCTGGATACTCTGCCACTCGATGTGTTGAAAGATTTTACATATATTAGACGTATCAAACTCGTAAGTCTCAATTAAACAAAGATGGATCAAGATTAGACGTGATTTTCAGATGAACTTTTGATAATATCCTCATTTTAGTCAAAGATAAGCATCGTTAGGCCTTTTTATTGCTTACCGTTAAGAGTCCATGTTATTGGCGGAAATGTACAAGAATATGAATTACATGAATGCATATGTCAACTTACTCTTGCCATGTCGTATCATATGTTTGTACTCATATCCCTGCATCAAAGCTTTCGAGTTTCTTCCATGAATCCAGGATTTGAGCTAGAAATTTTACAGCTTGGGGAAGATTTACCAACTGCTCACATACCCTCACCAAGAAAAACAAACTTGGAGGTTTTAGAGTTCTTGAATATTTAGAAAAATTACAATTGAGAGAGAAATCTAACACAGTTTACAGCATGTATTGGCTCTGGCTTGTCTACTTTGAAGAGGTATGGGATGGTTCTGTTATTGGCTAGTTTAGAGGGATTTGGAGGGGAACTATTAGTCTAGTGAAGTTGATTTGATGTAGATTTTTTATCAACAAATGAGCTTTAGCTTTTGGGTGTAGTGGTTACCTACCCTAATAGTAAACCATTAGGTTTTGGAGGTTCTTGGTTTTAACCTCATTTCTTGAAAATTAAATCCATCTTGTTGATTTCTTTGAAACCTATTACCCCTTCAAATGAATGGTTGAACCATTTTTTTTCATTAGTTCTATTAGGCATTTTCTTTTCTGTTTTTAGTTAGTTTATTGCTTCTATCCAGAATTTGCTATTTCTGACCTAAAGTAGTGGCTAGTGAGTTTCTGGATAGAAAGTTCTGCAGAATTAACATGCAGGCTGAAAAATTCTGAGAAAAAAATTAATGGGCTAATCAATTATTTCTTCCATGGCTTGAGGATTACCATATGAACATGACAGGGCTTGCAATAAACTCTTTAAATTCTTCTAGACGCATAGTTGATCATCTAATGCGGGTTCATTTGGGGAAGTAGTGGTTTTAATAGGAAACCATTAAGATTCAAAGGACCGGAAAACTTTCCAAGAACGCACGCAGTAACACACAATTCTGTGAGGTCAGACATGCAAGCAGAATATTTGCATGCTATATTGTCTATTCTGACTCACGCAGGCAGAAACACAAAGCAATCGCCATAATTATTTTATGGCAGAAACACAAAGCAATCGCCTTAATTATTTTATCTTTCCAAGCCGATTAGGAAGTCACATCAAATCTTTCATAGAGTCTTCTAAGTGCGTGGTGCTATATTGCTGAACTATTCTGATGGAAAAACCTTAGATGGTGATGATGATATTGGTCTAATGTTGTCTAAACACATTTTTATTGGACAAAAATAAATTATATTCCCTACCTTGCATGATATGCTGTGGATAAGGGAAGAGAAGTTTGTCTGTTTTGGATCTATTGGCCAACATTCGAGAAGTTATAGTCTAATGTTTTTTCATCTTGAGCTCTCACTTGTAATAATAGCATCGTTAGATGATGGAAGTTTGATTGAAATTGAGAGAAAAGTGTTGATGACAGCTTCTAGTGATGTAGGTATTTATTAGCAGAGGTAAATGGAACCATATGAATGGTGATACAGAACCTTGGCCCCTAGGTGCAATTACCTTAGAATGACCTAGTCTTTTAGGATTATGGAACACTGCTCATGCACAGCATAGAGGGTTTGGTTTCGGTTTCTTTTGAAGTAATATTTTCCTTCTGATCTTTCCATTGACCATGTAGAGATTAGGAAGCATGGGCACTTAAAAACTGAATTTCATGTTGGTGTTGCATGTGTTGAACACCAACACTTGGTATGATACTTGCTCGTACATGTATTGAGTATTGAAACACCAATACTTGTATCATTTTTTTAAGTTTAATCTTTAAGGTTAATGTTCTATTTTCATTTCATTTTGATAGTTGTGTTTAGGTATGCTTATATTGTCACATTCGTGTACCCTACTCCTTAAGGATTTATCATGTCCTTGTTTCCGTATCTTATCATATCCATGTCTCATGTTACTTTATGGGTTAACAAGACCTATCCATTTTAAGAATTTTATTTATCCTGCCTTTTATTCATGTGCTCTGCGTATTTTTTCATACTCATTTTAGTATTTGTCGGTCTTATGATAAGCCATTCCATTGAATATTAAACAAGTAAACGTTATGAACCAGAGTCTTTCAACAGATTGGAAAGCTTAAGTTTCCAAAGGTGTCACATTTAATGAATGCATATACTTCCTTTAATCTTGCTGGGGAAAAAAAGGACTAACCAAAAGCAAATACCAGATTCTTGATTTCCTTAATGAACCAACCTGGAGCAGTTTTTGAAGGAAGATCAGAGCCTAACAATGCCTGGCACCGCCTTTCTATTTTAAATGAATGCGTTACTTACTACTAATTGTGCTTGTTACGAAATGGATAGAAAAGGAGATATATAATGCTTTATCTTTTCAGTGTTTTCCGTTCCTTAAGAATTAAGATGCTTCTCATGGTCTTGGATGTTAAGATCAATTTCCTTAATGTTCTTGAGAAAGCTAAGATTGCCGATAAAGTTATCTTCTTCCCCCTTTTTTATGAGTATCCTTCCTCTCAAATATTTATGTACATTTTTGTTGTTTAGTGGAACAATCTTGGTTTTTAGCAATCCAGGTTTATAGTTATGATGTTTAGTTATGATGTTTGAAATTGGTGTATTTTCTGACAGTACACTGTTATTCTTTTTTCTTTATTATTGTTATTATTATACTAACACATCTTTGATTATATTTTTTTAAACTTTTCTTATTCTGATTTCTCAATATTATCTTTATGATTCATAATTATCAATCATCTCCTTGTAGATGCCTTTTGTTATTACTGATTGAGAGTGACAGCTTACAGACCATTGTTGTATCTCAATACTGGATTTTTCTCAATACTGGATATTTATGCTCTTTCAGATTTGCTCTAGGCTTACTGCCCTTGCTTTCTATATATAGTTCTAGGCTTCTAGCTGTGCAGACTGCTAATGCATAAGCATCTATTTTCGGTGATTTTGCAGGTTTTGGAGAAGGCTCTCGGTGTATGGGATCTGCAAGTAATCCCATTCAACTCTCCTGCTGCGGAGGCATCAAACTGTGATCCTGAGCTAGAATCTGCTTTCATTTGTCATCTGCATGACCACTGGTTCTGCATTCGGAGGGTAAACGGAGAGTGGTACAACTTCAACAGTCTCTATGCAGCACCAGAGCATCTGTCAAAGTTCTACCTCTCTGCCTTCCTTGATACTCTCAGAGGCTCAGGCTGGAGTATTTTCATGGTCAGAGGCAACTTCCCTAAGGACTGCCCTCTACAATCATCTAATGCTTTCGGACAGTGGCTAACACCTGACGATGCTCAGAGGATAACAAAATCATGCAATGAGAGGCAAGCTCTTCCACAGGGACAAGATACCTCCCAATTCGTGAATGACGCAGATGCACTTGCAGCTCAGGAAGAGGAGGATCTCAATGCTGCAATTGCTGCAAGCTTAATGGATTCCTCAAACTTCACCTCAGCAAGCTCACCTGCAGTTGGCTCACAAACGAAGGAAGGTGCGGATGCTGCAACTGCTGCAAGTTTGCTCGGTTCTGCTTTCAGCATCCCGACATCACCATCAATGAGCTCGAACCTTGCTGGCTCACAAACAACTGCTAATGAGAGTAGCAGCACTGATCCTCAATCAAATGCTAATGAGAGTGGCAGCAGTGATCCTGGTCCAGATCAGAATATGACTAGCGAGCCCACAACCACCATCTCATCAGATGCTGCTGAACTTCACGAAACTGAAACGACTCGTGATGATAAGGATCAATGAGGCTGGGATCCTAGCAAAGACCGAGTTCTAAAACCATGTCAAAAGACAGAATTCTAAGTATCAAGATCCTCATTACGATTCTTCTGTCAAAAAAAAAGATCCTCTTTTTTTGAAAAGAAAAAGATCCTCTTACGATTCTGTAGCTTTATTCTGTGGCAGTCATGATTTATTGTGCATTTTAGTGTACTTTGTAGAATTCAATGGCTATACATCAACTCATAAAAACTGTGATTAGCTTTGCTGGATTTTCATGGGCAGAAATGAAAATAAAGCTACATTTTTCAGGACAATTTTCTGCCGAGAAATTCATATTCTATTGAATTTTGTTGTGTGTTGATCACCGGTGAAATATTGTATTGTAGGCTGTATTTATGTAAATCGTCGGGGACTGAGACAAGCACCACCACCACCACCACCTCCACCACCAAGTAAAGAATCAGATCACAAATGCAAATTATAACGAAGCCTCCCTGTTAAAATATCCTGCTTTTATCCTATTTCTTTTTATTTTAATTTCTTATATCCTTCCAAAAGTTACTAGTAGGAGGGAGGAGGATGCAATGAGTACTGATATCTTCCATCTTCCCCTCCAACAACCGCACCTGCCCCCCTCCCCTCCCCAGGTCTTATGGAAATGATAATGTGCTTGAACAGTCGCATGTTGATTCATGTACATATCTTGTTAGAACCACGTACATGCTGATTTGAACCACCCACATGCAATCGGGGTTCTAAATCATCGATGAGTGGGGTAGAGGGGTAATAAAGACAATTCAACCCACTCACCAACGATTTAGAAATTCTGCTCGCATGCGGATGGTTCTGATGAGATATATCGCATGCAGGTGGTTCTAAAGATATGTGTATTTTTTTCTAAAGAGATATGTATTCTTTTCTGTGGAGTAAAGAAAGTTTTTTTTCCCTCGAATCAATAACACTAACTAAAACCTAAGGTTTATTCTCTGATCACGCCAAGATCCAGCCAATATACCCTTTAAAACGTCCATTTTCTATAGAGTAGTGATAAACTACTACTAGTAAACTACTTTCACATTGCAAGTAAGAAAAGTACGGGCTCCATTCTTTTTTACTTTCTTCAAAATTGATGACCCATTAATGAAGCCCACTTGTCACTCTCTCACAATGTGAAAGAAGTTTAGGATAGTGTAGACTTAGCACTATTCTTTTCCATTCGGTCCTAAAGAAGTGAGAAACAATATGGTATTCCATTGCCAGACATAAATCATTTATCACTGTGATCCATGGACTAGAACAAATATCTGGAATTATGCACTAAATCCTTCAGTAATCAGAAGAAAATTTTGAAATTAGCCAAAACATTACATTCTCCCGCCCTTTTTCAGCCTTTTACCCCCTTCTTTTTTCTTTTTGTAAATGTTACCAGTAGCAAGCAAGATTGGACAACAATAGCGTCCATTCTCACTTGTATTCCCCATAATTTGTTGGGGGTAAATTTAAGGTCCCTCAAATCTGTCAGAAAGTTGTAACACACGTTGCGGTGTTTTACCACAAGAGTTACTATGATACCCTCTGTTGGAGCTGCCAAGATCATGCTGGCAAATGAAATCGCCACGAGGAAACTTTTATTCTGCTGCACTCTAAATTCTTCACTGCATACTCATGTTTATGCATGCACATCTTTTGCAAACAATTTTTTAACCTGTCAGCCAAAGCCAACAATAATGTCACGAAGGGTAAGACCAGTACTCAGATAAATTCTAGTTCTAAATTACGAAATACTTGTTATCACTTTACCTGCTCCAAGGTCAAAAACATAATCGCGTTCCATGAGCCCAACCGAGCAAAGTTTGGGATGAATCCCTTGTAAAAAGCCAACGGTCCCTGTAGATAGCAGTTATTATATTTCTAATAGTAGATGACTGCATATGAATATACAAATTGTTTCTACAGACATCACACATGCAATATTCTAAGATGTGCACAATGCATGTATACCAGCACTCATTTAGAATGGAACGCAGCAAAAGGGGCCATTGAAGTCTGATGACTGAAAGGATATGAATGATGACTGTAATGCGTGTACCAATACTAAAAAAAACATGCATCACCTAAGTTGTTATTTCACGTTATGTAACTTGAAAAACTTTAGATGTTGTGTGACATTTATAATGACTCAAATACGCCGTAACTCTACGTTATTACAATATAGTGTACACTATTTTGATATAACATGCGTTATTGCAGTATAACCTATGTTATTTCAATATAATTTATAGTAGAACCTCGAAAGTATTTTCTTCTTTTGCTTTGTGTAAGACCTAATATTTCAATATTTACTTTTGAATTGTTTGTTAACCCTTGATGGGCTTTTCTCAATGTCGTGATATGCTGGTGATTGTGAACTTAAAATTTGTGATGAATGTGAATTATTGAACAAGATATGTGAATTTGTGATGATATATTAGGACATCTATTATGGTAATTGTTAGTAAATTAGTATGCATTAAATTAATTTTTTATTTTTAATAATATTTTAATTTTTTATCTGAAATCATGCTCCTATTTATTAAAATCATTACGGATATTTTTCCTTTGTTTTAAATTAGGAAACAAGTAACCAATTTTATGTGTTATGCTATATGCCCTCTAACCTCATGAGAGACAGAGCGTTATGTTGTACGTTTTCCTTTTTTTCCCAGGAGAAATTATGTTGTATACTATCGTTACTTTCAACATTGGTGTATACATCAATTTGTTTCTAACCAACTAACCAGAAAACTATAGTTGCTAAGGGGTTAACTGATAAAATTTGGAAAGTCACAAGAAACAAATACACGGTACAACAAAACACGGTCGAAAGTACAAAAAATCATAACATCTAATTCCTTGTGATAGCAATGAAAGAAAGGAGATGAATGAGAAGAACATACATCATTTTTCATTGTCTTGACGAAACAGTCGAGTGTGCTTTTGTAGGCAGAATCTCCCATCATTCTTGACTTAACCTGAAAACGAACATCTTTTTGCTCAGCTGCAGAGTAACATATATGCTAAAATTTCTTCTTCTCAAAGGCAATGTAATAATGGAGCAGCAAATGATTTTTGACGTTAGTTTACATACAGCACTAAAGAAACATAATCACATATCATTTTGTATGAAACTGAACAAATTACAGTGAAATTATTCTTCTAATTTATATCATGGATAAACTGAAGGTATATTACAACTAACATGGTAGTCATTGATGAATAACTCTTTTATGCTGGTGAGAACATTTCAGAAAGGATTGAGCTAGGGTGTGAGATGATGGAAAAACTTTTGAAGTTTGAATAATTTTGAACGAACAGAAGTATTTCCCAACCATGATTAATAAGTTAAAGCTTCTTCAAGAAGGCCTCTTGTGGTGGATGACCTTTCTACATAGCGAGAATGCCTCGTCTATACGGTATTAATGAAAGAAGCATGCTTTTGAGAGTAAAAACACAAATACATGCTGAAACAACCTTTCCTCATAACAAAGGATTCAACTAGGGAGTGGGATCATGGCAAAGTATCCATTAATTTGAGCCGCATGCTATCAAAAGTGCGAAAAGAATGTAGTATATTGTATGGTAAGTTGTCATATCTGCCTTTTATCCTTTTACCCCTTAAAAATAAAAGAAGTACAGCAAAATGGAAATGATATCATGTCTAAAGTCCAAAAATATGCCAATTTTTCACTACATGCTAACATGTGGAAAAATTCTAATGTTCCAAGAAAGATGTTACTAGTAAAATGAGAACAATGGTAAAGTTTACTGCTAACTGTACAAAACACTCAATGCCTTTAGATATTAATCACTAGAATAAGGTTGGGATTGACTGTTGAAGAAAGTTTACCACATCGACAGGGGAGCCAATGCAGACAGCAAAAAAACCAGCCCCAAGACCAGATAAAAGGTGAGTGAAAACGTTGTCTGAAAATCCCGGAATTTTCAGTATGGTCTGCAGACATGATGATTGGAGTGAAAAATATGGAACAAGAAAGAGGAAACAGAAAACAAAGATGAGTAGCTGTCTGTACCTCTTTCACTTGATCATAGCTGGCCAATTCTGCAGCATTTATTATAGCATTCCGTGCAATGTTAGGACCCACCCCAGTCCATAGAGCACCCACTCCTTCCTACAAGGTAAAGATAAACTCAGCAGACCTTAAACTAAGGATAAGTTCAGCTGAATGTTAAATTTGCTACAATGATGATAATAAGTTAAGTCTCAAAGCAAAACCTGCTTGACTATTGTAGAATAAGCACTTAGAGCTCCTGAATAACGTCTCGGGACACCAGGAGCAAGCTTCCCTTCGGCTTGAAGTCGTACTTTCACTAGATCAGTTGGATTTGCTACAGCAATTGCTAGTGCGCCTATAGATGCACAACACATTCATATGTCAAGAACAAGTATAAAGATAAGCAAACAAGTGTCGTTCTCTCGTACCACTTTCTGTACTCACCAGTTGTAAGCCCAGCAAGTATTTTCTTAGTTAAAGGAATATCTCCAACAAAATTATCGCCAACATAGAAATTTTTAACCTGCCAAGTAAATCCATATTCTAAACGTTGTAATGCATAAATTGTAAATAACACGATCCATCTAACGTTGATCTAAGGAGATAGCTGGAATTACCGGGTCATACAATCCAATTCTCAACCCTCCATTAATACACTGACGATGTAATCCCGGTACAATGCCCTTCCAGAGTGCGGCTAAACCCTCCTCTCTAGCAACAGTAGCGACAGTTCCCAGCAGCCCTCTGTATTTAGGTAAAGCCAATGTATCCTTGACAACTGCTTTCTTCTGCAGCTGAAGCCTGACTTTGGCAGTGTCCAGGGGAAGGGTGCAGACCTGCAATAGATCCGAAAATGATAATCAGTGTTTAATCTAGAACTTGGTTTAGATCTGATCTTGGACTTATCCAAATAATTGGACAAGTTCTCGAATTATGTCATTTTTCTCAAAGCTTATGCATGAAAACCATCACTGAGTTAATGAGCGAAACACTTTTTTAGTTATCATGAAAAAAATATAGCTACTTTGTGAATCTATAGAAGTAAGTTCCTTTGGGGGTGGGTTCGGGTGATTTTTTACGCATACACCCTCCAAGATTAGTACCCTCAAAAGATATTTGCTGCATATGTGCCCTTTGGAAAGTGTTAACTTCCTATCTGTAAGCAACCAAGTATTTCTACTAGTTAAATATGGTTATCTAATTTTTTTATTGACTGATATGTCATGTAGTTATTAGTCTAGAAATTGATTGGTAGGAGATTGATAGGCCAATTATGATCTTTTGTGATTCTTTCAGGCTCATTTTTATCGTATTTAGATCAAACTCATTCAAATGATTGATAGGGACCCCAGCCTCCAAAATTTCTTGAACTACATGAATAGTTTCTCTAGTTTATTATTAAATCTTTTACGCAGTGTCACAAAATTAAGAGAGCTTCAACCACCAAATTTTTTAAAAAAAATTCTAAAGAGAAAAAATAGTAAGCTTCTTTTTTTTTTTAAAGGGAGACAGAATAAATTTGCTACCTTTTATAAACTAAGTAGTTTAAGGAAACTTCTTTCTCCATCTTTCATATTTTAGTCACGGCTTATTTTCACTTTAATAGCCTGAAGTTTCACCCTTTCGTAAATTAGATACCCTAAAGTTCTCTTTTGACAATTCGGTACCCCTAAGTGCAGAAAAGTCGATCTTGATTTTGATAAAGAATATCAACTTAGAAAAGCGAAGGAGTAACAAATTGTCCACCGAATTTTAAGTTCATAAAAAAGTGATAAGGAAGTCAGGGCACTAAATTGTCAAAAGCAGAACTTTAGGTCATCAAAGCACAAAAGGGTGAAACTTTGGAGTACCAAAATGCAAATAATCCTTTAATCAATAACAGACTGCTTAAGCTCCTGTAACTAAGAAGACTACAGCATTAACGATCCAAACGGATCAAGTACAAAGTCAACCAACTGTAATACTCAACAATGCAGATCGAAATTCCTCCAGTAACTGCAATTTTCCAAAAATAAAAATAAAAATCAACAAACAAAGGCGAGCAGATCTCCATGCATGAACGTACCTCAGCGAAGCAAGCGGCGATCGCGCTGCTCGCAAACCTCCCAGCGAACGAGATCTCGACCTTCGATCCATCGTCCCTCATGATCCTCAACCCAAAATTCGACGAAAATGAGAGAAGAAATAAAAAAAAACTGGGGCTTTAGGGTTTCGTCCTGAGGACTGCTATTTATAGAGTAGAAGCGAGGGGGAGCTGAGAAATGGAAAGTTTGGACGTAAAATTGGTGAAGCAAAATTGGATCGGATTCCTTTGGATCCTCGTCAGCGCACCCTCATGATGATATTCGGTTGTAATAATCCGTTGACGATAGAAAACCTTTTATCCCGAATTTACCCCTGGATTTTATTGATTTTGGGGTCCTCAAATATTTGGGCACCTATTCCCCCATCAAATGGGACATGTTCCATTATTCTGACCAATTGAAGAACTTTATTCCAGCAAAACTCCTTAATTTTGGATGATTACCGTATAGCCCCTCGTACTTTTCGGAGTATCAGAAAACCACCCTTCAAAGTTTGGGGGCTATTGACACCTCTCTTCAGCTTTATATTTTTTTCCCCACAAGAAATCCTCTCAGAGCGTGAATCATAATTTTTACGAGCAAAAACATCGTCATGTGTGATTTTACACACTCATGTAAATATTGCATTTAAGATTATGTGGATTTTATTTAAAAAATTCTTAAAGTTGAAAGAGTTTTTTTATTACACCTGAACTCAAGATAGTTTTCCAGATTTCGAAGGTCATGGGTTGTCTAACCAAGAATTTAGCTAAGACAATGGTTGTTGTTAGACAAATCAGAGTGGCGCAGCGGAAGCGTGGTGGGCCCATAACCCACAGGTCCCAGGATCGAAACCTGGCTCTGATATTTTAGAAGAGCTTTCAAGTTTTTGAAATTCTATTTTAAAGTAATTTTCACATTCATATTGGATTTGATAAATTACGTAAATTCCTTTCACGTGTAATCTTATTATTTTTATATATTTATTTATTTACAAACTCTCTCTTCTAATACTTTATTCCGTCAACAGACTATATTAGTCTTGTAACAATGTTATGTTTTTAAGAGTTGGGGACAGGTGTCTGCGCTTAATACTAGGATTTGAAGGTCTGATAATTTTACTTTAACTAAGGGCTATCTTCGTTCCACATTTTCTCTTTCTAGCTCTGAAAGTAGTTTGTTTATACATTTTTATCATTTTTGCTAATTGCACAAATTTTGATTGGTGAAAGTTTGAGATCACCGTCAATTTGTGGAGTCGAGAGTGCAGAACTCTGTCACCTCAAATCAGAATCCTATTGAGATTGACCCAGGTAAGTTAGCCGGGTGCAATTTAAGAATACTAATAAAGTTAAAACGAGTTTTCACATGCAAATCACTTTTACTTTTACTCAAATTGATACTTATCATGAGCTTTTACATAAAAATCACTTTTACTTTTACTCGAATAGATACTTATCATTTTTTTTTATAGAAACCATCTAAACTTGCTTACATGTTTGCAATGTCATACATTCTGGCATATTCTGCTCATATTCTTTTTGGAATAGGTTTGCTATAGTTTTTCACTAAAATACAGAATATGCAACGAAAATATAAAAAATAAAAGCGAACAACCAAACCAAAAAACAACCCAAGAAATGTGAGATCTCTATAATGTTTAGGATAACAATCCTACGTCTATTTTTCCTTCCTACGAAGGGGCTTCCTCATTATAACTAGGTTGTAAGATCACATCCTAAAATCTACATGAAACCAGTTGTATAACCTAACTCCTCATAGATGAGTAACACCTAGCTCTAACTAGTTCCAACCCTCAATTATCACCGGCTTAAGTACGTCGTAAAAACAAGATAAACAAAGCTACCAAAATAGTTTAAGCACAAATTAAAAAGATCTTACAATCTTTTTTCTAAGCAAACCGTTCTTCAAAAGATTGAAGCGAAACTTGATGAAGAAACTATGATGATTTTGAATTCAAGGATAGCTCTCCTCACTAACACGATTTGAAAATGTTGAACGCGATGAGAAAGAGTTTGAGGAGGCTCTGGAGTTTCGAATCACAAATGAAATATTCTTCACAAACCTAGAATAAATTCTCTCTTTTTAATCTCTTAAAAAACTCTCCTTTTCTCAAAGCATAGAGCCTCTCTAAAATATAATCTCTTCCTATCTTATATAGCCTCTGATAAATAATGAAAGAGATATTAGAATCATAGTGGAAGTTAGAGGAAAGGTGTCAATGAACGGTTGTGAGTAACTCTTAAAATCTGCCAAAATACGTCGTTACCATCATTAGGCAATCCGACCATCGATGGTTCCCTGAGCACCATCGATGGTTGGTCATAGATCATCTTATGTTGATTTTAGCCTTAGAACCTTCAGCAATCTACAGTGAACCATTGATGGTCAAGGGTCATCGATGGTCTACAATGAACAACTAAAGAAATTATAGAAAGTTAAAATTAAATCATCAATGGACTATAGGAAACCGTAGATGGCCCCTTGAACCATCGATGGTGTACTGTGCACAATAGCAGATTTATAGATGTGTTATTTCTCTTTGTAACATTCATATACATGTTTTCATTTGTACTATATCATCTCAAATAAATATTAGTACTAAATGGGAGTTTGTTATTACTCAAACAAGAGCCATTATATGGTCTTTGTCCTAACAATTGAAGGATAAGTTTCTTTAAAACAATTCATTGAATTGGTGAAAGGAAGGAGGAGAGGACGAGGTGAAAATGAAGTGGAAAAGGAGAGGAGAGAGTACGAGAGCAAGAAGGAGTCGGGGTGGATTTGGGGTGTTTGAGGGGGGGATAGAGAAGGGGGGAGGGAGATGATGAGGGCTGAGGAGGCAATGGAGGGAGGGGAGAAGAAGACTTCAGCTGTTTTAATGTAAAACTGCAGAAGTTTAGAGAAAGTGGAGCTCAAAGATATTAAAACAGAACTTCATGGTGTCAAAGTTGAAAAAGGTCAAACGTCTACTTAGTTTGCTAGTAGAATCTTTAGGCTTTGAAACAAAAATTGTTCCATCCCATAGAATTATAACTCATAAAAACATGAATTTTGAACATTGCTAATTCTAACTCATGAAATTGCAAATTATTTATCATTGAGTTCAAATAAGAGAAAATTGATAAAAATCATGGGTTATAGCTCATAAAATCTTGAATAATATCCTCATAATTTTTCCATTTGGTCAAAACAATAAAAATTAAATAAAAATTGTGAGTTATAGCTCATGAAAATCATGAATTTTTAACTTCATTTAATTATCTCCTATTTGGCCGAATTGAGCAAAAATGACTAAAATTAAGGGTTGTAACTCATGTAATCATGAATTTTGAGCCCTGTTTAATTATTTAACATTGGGTCAAAATGAGAAAAAATTATAAAAAATTATTGATTATAGGTCATGAAGTCATGAATTTTCAACTCCGTAAAATTTCCAATTTCATGAGTTATTGCCCATAATTTTAGGCCAACTTATGTTATTTCAACCCATTGCTAAATAATTCACAGAGACTAATAATTCATGATTTCATAAGCTATAACCGATGATTTTTTGCTATATTTAGGTTTTTTTACCAATTGTCAAATAGTTTCATGATGGTCAAAATTCACGATTTTGTGAGCTATTATCCATGATTTTGGGCCATTTCTAGTCATTTTGAATTGTTGACAAATTATTTTATGATTTAATGGGCTAGTGCCAATAATTCTTTCATCTTTATTCTTTTTTTCTCATTATCAAATAGTTTTGCGATAGCCAAAATTCATGATTTTGCGAGCCATGACCCATGATTTTCTATCATTTTTAGTCATTTCAATCTTTTTTGAATAATTTCATATTGGCTAAAATTCACAATTTCATGAGCTATGGTCCACGATTTTTTGTCATTTTAATTGTTTCAATCCATTAGAAAATAATTTTGTGGTGACTACACGATTACGTGAGTTATAACCCATGATTTTTGGTTATTTTTAGTTATTTTGCCCTATTAGAAAATACTTTCATTCAAGCCAAAATTCATGATTCAATGAGCTATAACAAATGTTTTGTCATTTTTAGTCATTTTAACCCATTGGCAAATATTTTTATGGAGGAAAATATCCACAATTTCGTGAGAACCCATAATTTTTTACTACTTTTATTCATTTTGATTTGTTAGCAAATATTTATGAGAATGCCAAAATTTATGATTTCATGAGTCATAACACATTATTTTTGACTATTTTTAATTGTTTCGATATGTTTGCAAATAAATTTTCAAACACCAAAATTCATAATTTCTTGAGATTTAACCATAAATTTTGATCATTTTTAGTTATTTTGATACGTTATCAAATGGTTTCATGATGGCTAAAATTCACGATATCATGAGCATGATCATTTTAAGCAAAAAAAACTAAATATAGCAAAAAACAAATCGAAATGACTAGAAATTCACAATATCATAAGTTATAACCTATGATTTTTGGCTATTTTTAATCATTTGGGCTTATTGACAAATAATTTTTATGGAGTCCAAACTTCTTGATTTTATGAGTTATAAATCATCATTGTTAGCCATTTTTAGTCATTTCAACCTATTAGCATATATTTTTATGAAGGAAAAATTCACAATTTCCTAACCTAGAACCATAATTTTTTGTCGTTTTTTATTTATCTTGATCCATTAGTAAATAATTTTGTGGATGTTAAAATTCACAATTTCATAAAACTCTAATACATTATTATTGACCATTTTTAATTGTTTTGACCCATTTGCAAAATATTTTCTAGAGGTTAAAATTCATGATTTCATGAGCAATTAACCATAAATGTTTTCCATTTAGTCATTTCGACGAATTGTCAAAAGGTTTTGCGATTGACAAAATTTATGGTTCAATGATCTATAACCCACGGTTATTGGATACTTTTAATGTTGTCTAACCATTTGTATATAATTTCATAGAGGTAAAACTTCATAATTTCATGAGCTAATATTTGGTCATTTAAGTCTTTTCAACCCATTGGCAAATAATTTCATATAATTTTATGAGCTATCACCCACAACTTTTGGTCAATTTTAATTGTTTTGACCTGCTACCGAACAATTTTATGGAAGCCAAAATTTAAATTTTGATGAACTATAACCCAGAAATTTGCGCCATTTTTAGTTGTCTTGACCTATCTGCAAAAGACAATTTTTATAATTCCATGAGCTATTATGCATAGTTTTCAATCATTTTTAGTCTTTTTGACCTATTGTCAAATAGTTTCATAATGGTCAAATTCATGATTTCATGAGGTACTACCCAAAACTTTGAACCATTTTAGTCATTTTAACTCATTATCAAATAATATTGTGTTGGCCAAAATTCATGATTTTAGCTATAACCCATGATTTTTAGCCATTTTTAGCCATTTTAACCCGTTGGCAAATAACTTCATGTAGGCCAAGCTTTATGATTCAATGAGCTATGATTTTTGGCTATTTTTAGCCACTTTCACTTGATGTAAATAATTTTAGGAGGCTAAAGTTCATGACTCAATGAGCTACCCAAGATTTTTTTTGTCAATTTTAGACGTTTGATCCGTTAACAAATAATTTTGCAGAGTTAAAAATTCATGATTCAATGAGCTATAAGCCATGATTTTTAGTCATTATTAGTCGTTTTAACCCATTGGCAAATAATTTCGTCAAGACAAAAAATTCACGATTTTCTGAGCTAAAACCCGTAATTTTTAGCCATTTTTAGTTATTTTGACTGTTGGCAAATAATTTTACGAATATTAAATTTACTATTTCATGAGCTATATAACCCATGATTTTTGGCCATTTTTAGTCGGTTCAACCCTTTGGCAAATAATTTTGAGGAAACTATAAGTTAGAATTCATAAACTATAATCCATTGTTTTAATTCAGCTTTTATTATTTCAATTCATTTGCAAATAATTTTATAGAGACCCAAATCCACGGTGGTTTCATGAGCTATAATACATGATTATTAGACATATATATTAATCTTGAACCATTGGAAAATAATTTTAGAGTCTCCAAATTTCATGATTTCATTAGCTATTACCCAAGATTTTTGGCGATATTTAATCATTTTGTCTCCTTGGGAAATAACTTCATAAAGATCAAAATTCATAATTTCATGAGCTATAATCCATAATTTTTGGTCATTTTTGGTCAACTCAACATATTGGTAAATAATTTTATAAGGGAAAAATTTTATGATTTCGTGAGTTGTAACTCATGATTTTTTATCAATTTTATTGTTTTAACCTATTGTCAAATAACTTTTAAATTCATAATTTTATGAGCTACCCATGATTTTTAGCCATTTTAGACATTTTGACCCATTGGGAAATTATTTTGTGGAGTCCAAAATTCACGATTTCATGAGTTATAAACCGTAATTTTTGGCCATTTTTAGTCACTTCGACCCATTAGCAAATAATATCGCAAAGGCCAAAATTCACGATTTCATGAGCTATGGCCCACAGTTTGACCAATTTTAGTTGTTTCAATTCATTGCTAAATAATTTCACGTAGGCCAAAATGCATAATTTCATGAGCTATTACCATAATTTTGGGCCATTTGTAATCAAATAGTCTCAGGCGGGTCTAAATTCACGACTTCATGAGCTATAATGTACAATTTTAAGTCATTCTTAGTCATTTCGACCTGTTGCCAAATAAATTTATGTTGACCAAATTCGCAATTTTATAAGCTATAATTGATAATTTTTTGTCATTATTAATCATTTTGACCCGTAGGAAAATAATTTTATAAAGTTCAAACTTTATGATTGCATGTGTTGTAACCCACTATTTTTAGTATTTTTAGTCGTTTTGACTCATTAGCAAATAATTTTGTGGAGCACAAAATCCATGATTCAATGAGCAATATATCTTGATTCTTAGTCAATTTTAGTCATTTTTGTTATTTTGGGAGCTATACACCATAAAATTCATAATTTTGTGAGATATACCCATTGATTTTGGGCAATTTTACTCATTTCAACTCCTTGTCAAATAATTTCCTGTTGTCTAAAATTCAATATATCATGAGTTAATCCATGACTTTTGGCCATTTTTAATTGTATCTACCGATTGGCAAATAATTTTATGGAATCCAAACTTTATGATTTCATGAGTTATAACCTATAATTTTTGAACATTTTTATTTATTTTGACACATTGGTAAATAATTTTAAGAATGTCAAAATTCATGATTCAATCAGCTACAACCTACGATTATTGGTTAGTTTTAGCTATTTCGAACCTCTGGCAAATAATGCTTCTTCATAGAGACTCATTCAAATGGGCTTACTCTATAGAATTAAGCTCCACTTTAGGAAGTTTAAATTTCACAATTTAATAAGCTATAATCCATGATTTTTAGCCATCTCTAGTCATTTCGACCAATTAGCAAATAATTTCATGGAGGTAAGAATTCATGATTTCATGAACCATAACTCATTAATATTGGATGTTTTTAGTCTTTTCAAACTATTAGTAAATAATTTTATGGAGGCAAAAATTAAATATTTCATGATCTATAACCCGTGGTTTTTATCATTTTTATTTGTTTTGACCCATCGGCAATTCATAGGGGCCAAAACTCATGATTTTTAGTCATTTTTAGTCGTTTCGACCTATCGGCAATTCATTGAGGCCAAAATTCATGATTTTGACCCATCGACAATTCATAGAGGCTAAAATTCATGATTTTCCCGAGCTATTTGATAATTTTTCCCCTAATTTTAGCTATTTTGACCTATTGTCAAATAATTACACCAATGCTAAAATTCATAATTTCATAAGATATAACCCTCGATTATTGGCCATTTTTATTCATTCTGGCACATTGTCAAATAATTTCACATTGGCCAAAATTTATGATTTCATGAGCTATAACTCATTACTTTTTGCCATTTTTAACTGTTTTGTTTCATTGGTTAATAATTTTGTAAAGTCCAAAGTTCACGATTTCATGAGCTATAAAGTTTTTAGTCATTTTTAGTCATTTTGACTCATTAGCAAGTAATTTCATGAAACTTAAAATTCACGATTCAATAAGCCATAATACATAATTTTTAGCCATTTTTAGTGGTGAATAATTTGAAAGTGGCCAAAATTCAAGATTCATTAACATATAACCCATGATTTTTATCTTCTTCAGTCATTTCAACCCAGTGGTAATAAATTTTGTAAAGAGAAAATTTTATAATTTCATGAGCTATATAACCAGCGATTTTTGACTATTTTTATCATTTTAACTCAGTGGCAAATGATATGCACATTATAGGCATGCATAAAAATTGTAAGAGAATAACTATCAAGTATAGTAAAGAAATATGTCGAACCTATAAGGAAGATGTGCGTTTGGAAATTCCTAAAATTGGTCCTAAAACTATGGACAAAAGGAGTGAAATAAAATGTGTAGAGATGTAGCGAGAGTTAATTTATAACGAAAATCAAAAGTGAAAACAAGATGGGAGAAGAAGAAAAGAAAGACATAAATAAAAGAATAACAAAAAGGAAAAATAAACGGAATAAAAAGCAATAAAAGATAAGGAAGGAGGAACAAGAGAAAAATTAATGAGAGAAAATAAAGAAAGTAGAAATTAAGAGATGAGAAAAATAAAAATTAAAAAGTATTAAAGGAAAAACAAGTAGAGAAACTTAGGGATATAGAATTAAACCCACTAGTTAATTTCAATTAGGATTTACGAACTATTCTCTTCTTATCATATTTTATTTTAGATTTACTAAGTATAAATCATCAAACAACTTAAAGAAGGCATAATCTATCAAATTATCATCTAGGAAAAAATTTCATTTATAAAAAGAATAAACAACTAGATAGTAATTCTACAATTAACCTAAAATCACTCAAGATAAGTACATATTATCGAATTTTTCTTCTACCAACTAGTTCTCTAGTTGGTTATCCTAAGCATGATCATTTTAAGCATAAAAGAGCAATTCATAAACTATAAAAGGAATTAAACTAGTTTTGTACAATCCTATATCTCCTAAAGAAATTTAGCTACATAGAGTGAGAACAAAAAAATAAGGCATAGATGAAAGACAAGAAAATAGAAAATAAACAAGAAAAAGAACAATAAAAGTGATAAAAATAACAAGAATATGAAAATCCACTCTACAAAGCATGAATTTACACTATAAGCATGAAATAAATCTAATCTACCAAATATAATAACAAGAAAATAAAAGCCTAATTCATGCAATTCTAAAACAAGAAAAATAAAAATAAAAAATAAAAACTTACATTCTAAGGGTTTTGCCCCTTACGAAGAAAATATTCATCTTCACTTCATCATCATCAAGAAAGAAGAGTAAAAATAAAATAAGAGGAAATAATTTTTTTATTTATTACAAATAAAAGTTAATAATTTGGAAGTTTTCTTAATTAAGAGTAACTCTTCTCTCCAAATGGAGTTCTTATAAAAAAATTCATACTCAAACTCCTCACTCTTTGCCCCTGTTTATATCCTATTACCATCAAGAAGAGCCATTGGATTAGCCTTACATTTCAAGAATTAAATCTCAACCATTCACTGTTTCTATTAGGAACTAACCAGCTGGCCAATTAGTGGACCAATTGATTGGCCGATCGATAAGTCAATCGTCTCTAAAATCTGCCACTCTGGATAGCTCCCTCTAACCAATATAGATAATTTTTCATATATAATATGTTAGATTCCGCTTTTCGGATTGGGAGATAATGCCTTTTATTTACGATTGACCATTTTGAATATGAATTTAACTTGATTTCTTTTCATATTGAATCATTATTTCTTAGTCTTCTTCTAGGCTTCAGTAAATAGTAGAAAAATGAGAGAATATAGTTCTTATGGGCTCTTATTCATTAATCCTATGTTAACTTGCAAATTAAGATAAAGACACTTTATTTACATATATTTATTCAAATGAAATGGATAATGAGGGCATAACAGTATAATAAAATATAATGATTAAATACCCTCATACCTAAACTTTTGCTAGCCCTCTAACAAAGAAAAAAAATAAAAAAAAGAAAGAAAATTCTATCTCACTTTTGGAGGAATCATGATTGTATTTAACACATACAACAAGCATTAAACCCTCTAGATTTCCCTAGAAGACGAGTTGTAGTCTAATGAGGGCTTATAGTGAATATGCCCATAAAATTTTGCATAAGATGGGATTCATCGGATGATATCTAAGAGAGAGATGTTGATCTTGACCTGCTTGAAAGTCTTTTAAGGTCTTCTCTACCAGAAGAGAGATTTTTCTAGACATGAGTCTACTAGAAAGGGAGCAATGAGCTTAAACCTATTAAGATCGATCTCAACTTTACTTTCAGGTTCTTGGTCATCAAAAGAGGATGGTTGATGCACATAGTTTACTAGGAGAAGGAATTTGATGAGGTTCAACATTTTGAGTAGGATTCAATGAGGCTATAACTTATAATTCTTGGCTATTTTTGTCGTTTTGACCCGTTAGCAAGTAATTTGATAGAGGCAAAATTTTAAGATTTTGTGAGCTAGAAATAATGATTTTTAGCCTTTTTTAATCATTTCATCCTTTTGGTAGATAATTTTGTAGAGGCCAAGATTCACGATTTCATGAACTATCTAAACCATGATTTTTGGCCATTTTAGATGTTTTGACCTATTGCAAATAATTTTGCAGAGGCTAAAATTCATAAATTCATAATATTATGAGCTATAACCCATGAGTTTTGGTCATTTTTAAATATTTTTATTAGTTCACAAATAATTTCATCAATGTCAAACTTCATGATTTCATGAGCTACCCATGATTTTTAGCCATTTCCCCCCTTCCTACTAGGGCATTTAATGAGCTATAACTAAATATGTCTGGCCATTTTTAGTCGTTTCGTCCCACTTGCAACTATTTTTGTCAATGCTAAAATTAATGACTTCATGATTTATAATGCACAATTTTTAGCAATATTTTTGGTTAAATCCATTGGCAACTAATTTTGCGGAGGCCAAAATTCAAATTTTGGGCTATAACTCATGATTTTTGGCCATTTTTACTTGTTTCAATCAATTAGTAAATAATTTTAAGAAGACAAAAATTTATAATTTTATGAGCTATAATCTACAAGTTTTAGACATTTTTAGTTGTTTTAACATGTGGTAAATAATTTCAAGTGGGCCAAAATTTATGATTTCATGGGTTGTTATAGTTTTGCCATTTTTAGTCATTTAGACTCGTTAGCAAACAATTCCGAGAAGGCAAAATTTCACAAATTCATGAGCCTTTAATCCATGATTTTTAGCCATACTTAGTCATATCGAACTATGTTTGTAGAAAAATTTGTAACAAAAAGAATGGAAGAAAATTGACTTGTATTCCTTCGATCTTAATTACAATTCGATTACAAAACAGAAGAGAACGAATTTGATTCCCCCCTTTGTTTAAAACTAGGTTCTTCTTGGTAGCGATGGAGTGCCTCATTCGATTGCTTGCGTCGAATTCGCTCTCCGTTGACGATCCGCACGTCTTGATTCACTGAAACGATATCTCCTCCTCACGATTTAACGTTGTGGAGAACTTGCGTAGCAAGTTTAAAACTCTTAATGAGTTGATAACTCTGAATGTGTTTAAACTCTTGAAAAAGAGTTGATTTGAACTGAAAGTTCGGTTGATAAGCCAAGGATGAAAGCTGTTGCTCAAGGATGCTTCAAGATCTCCTTGTTGCCAAGTATCTCTCTCCAGCCGATCTCCTCAAAAGCCTGCCCAAGGATCTCTTCTGTTGCTGCCAAACCGAGAGTCAAATCCCCTCTGCTCGAACCCCTGAACTGAATTGATTTTTAGTTATTTATAGAGGATTAAGGGGGTGTAATTGCTCCTTAAATCACTCCTAAGTGGGGTGTAGCTGTCCTCCAATCATGGGAAACAGTTTTGAAAGTATTCACGAGTTTAAATGGTGTAATTCTCCCTAAAATCTCTCCATAATGGGGTGTAACTGTCCCTATTAAGTAGAGATATGGTTTTAAAACCGTTCGGGTTCTGTTTGAACCAGTCAAACGTAAAAACGCGGGTCTGACCCTAGCATTTTGATGTTGCAACGCAGGTTCGACTCAGGCATTTTGATGTTGCAACGCGGGTCCGATCCCAGCATTTTAATGTTGACACACGGGGAGGACCTCCGCGTTTTGGTGTTGATGCGCAGGGATGACCTCTGCGTTTTGGTCTTAGAGCGCGGTGATGAGTTCCGCATCTTGCTTCGAAGAGGTTATCAACAAGTAATCTCTTTTGTCATAGCGTTGCAAAGATCATTGTCTTGTAATCTTCGTCTTGGCTCCTTGAGAATATGAGAGTCGTCAGATTGTAACTCTCGATGTTAATTGTGAAGGCTGTTGATTAGAGCTTTCATCGGTTGTCGAAAGTGTTGTTGAATTGTAACTCTTCTCGATCTATGTGAAAAGTCCTCCATTTGCAGCCTTCTGGAAGTCGTCAGATTATAACTTCCATCATCGGTGTTTGATGGGGATTGGTTATCTATTATGATTTTTAGACAACCTACAGACTATTGTTAAATAATTTCGCAGTCGTTAAAATTTCATGGAGGTCGAAATTCACGATTTCATGAACTGTAATCCACGATTTTTTTCATAGTTTATAGGTGTTCCAACCAATTAGCAAATGATTTCATGGAACCAAAATTACAATTTCGCAAGCTATAATCCATGATTTTATGATATTTTTTGTTGTTTTGACCTATTGTCAAATAATTTCGTGGAGGTCAAATTCACTATTTTCTAAGCTATAAACCATACATTTTCACTATTTTTAGCTATTTCGATCTGTTAGCAAATTGTTTCACGGAGGCCTAAATTTATAATTTCATGAGTTATTACCAATGATTTTTTACCATTTCTAGTTATTTTGACTTGTTGACAAATAATTTCACTAAAGCTAAAATTTAGGATTTCTTGAGCTATAACCCATAATTTTTGGTTATTTGTACTCATTTTAACTCTCAGCAAATAATTTTGCAGAAGTAGAAGTTTACAATTTTATGAGCTATGACCCACCATTTTTGCCCTTTTAGTCGTTTCGAGCCGTTAGCAAATAACTTCATAGTTGGCCAAAATTTATGCTTTCATGAGGTATATAACCTATGATTATTTGATAATTTTACTCATTTCAATCCTTGGCAAATAATTTTATGGAGTCCAAAGTTCATAATTTTAAGAGCTATAACCCACGATTTTTGGTTATTTTTAATCATTTCGACCTATTAGTAAATAATTTTGTGAAATCCAAACTTCATGGTGTCATAAGCTATAATCCTCACTTTTTTTACCATTTTTATTTGTTTTGATCCATTGGCAAATCATTTCACGGTGGCAAAAATTCATGATTCAATGAGCTGTAACTCATAATTTTTTGGCATTATTAGTTGTTTTGACCCGTAAGAAAATAATTTTACAGAAGCAAAAATTTAGGATTACATTGAGCTATAACTCATGATTACTGATTATTTTTAGTAATTTTGAGCAAATTATTTTGTAGAGGCTAAAATTCACGATTTCATTAGTTCCAACCCATAATTTTTTATCATTTTTTTCATCTTGACCCATTAGCAAATAAATTTGTGAAGACTAAAATTCAAGATTTCATGAGTTACCTATAATTTTTAGTCATTCTTAGTCATTTTGACCAATTAGCAAAAAATTTCGTCGAGAACAAAATTCACGATTTCAAGAGCTATACCCTATAATTTTTGGTCATTTTTTCACTTTACTTATTGGCAAATAATTCTCCAGATCCAAACTTCATGATGTAATTAGCTGAGGCTAAAATTTATGACTGTTAGCCTCTTTGTTTTGATGATGTTTAACAAATAATTTACCACTAATGTTGTTTGTCTAGTGTTTGTATATTTCTATTTATTGTAGACAAACAACGTGTTGGAGGTTGGATGGATTGCGCCATAACGATCATATCAAATAGAGGTTGGTGGAATAGTGGTTGAAACCTTGCAATTCAAGTTAAAGATTCAAGTTCAAGTTTTATCCGCGAGTGTACCAAGATAGGGCTTCGTTGAAGATCACACGTTTGGGTATATTTAGTTTAGGTTTATATTATGTGTGTTAGTACTTTAATCTTAATCATATACACACATACACGTTTTGGTTTTGTATATATATAGTTATATATATACATATATGTTTTGGTTTGATAGGTTTCAAGTTTTACTATGAAACAATTGAATATAATTGGAAAACATATTTTTGTTTCATACTTACATGCATATATATGATTTCATCAATATCAATTTTATTCAGTTCAATGAAATCATGTTTTAGTGCATTATATGTGTATTTTGATAAAATACTATATTCATTGTTTATAGACTTCATAACAATAGTTTACATCTTTCTTCAAGTCTATAAAATCATTTTGTATTGTTTCAAAACATGATTAAGCTAAAATATCAAAACTCATATGTTTACATTTTTATGTTTTGGACTATTTTTAAAAATGATGATATTTTTTATTTGGGGGGTCCTTTCTAAAAACCAGTCTTTTTAGCATGTTTATTATCATATCTACAATCATTCCCCAAAGTTTCATAATTTTTAGAATTTATTTGATATTTTTAAACAGGGTTTTAAAATTAGAAAACAACTTTCAATACCTGTATTTTCATGTATCAGTTCGCGGTCGACCGCCACGGTCGACCGCGCTAATGTTTATCCCTTAGAAGCCAGCAGAAACTTTCGCGATCGACTATGGCGGTCGACCGTCAGTCTGTAAGTTTCCACGGTCGACCGTCATGGTCGATCGTAGCCTCTTCTGTTGGTTTCTCAGCTTTGAAAATCCCTCGCGGTCGACCGCGAAAATCTCACGATCGATCGCCGATTGCCCAATGGCTATATTGGGTACAGAATCAAATTTTGATTCTGTGGGATTCTCTGCTGATTTGGTTGGGGTTTTTGCTGCTATTTTCTTCTCCTATATAAACCCCTCAAACCTTCTTCTACCAGAACAATAAGAGAGTGTTTTAAAACAAGTTTAAAGAGTTTTAAACAAGGGTTTAAGTTTGGGTTAAGTTTGTTTAAGAAGCTTTTAAGCATTTGAGAGTTTGAGTTTGTGAAAACAATTTCACAAGAGCTTGATGAGATCATCTATTGGTGTTTGAGCATCCAACTCTTCTCCTTCCACTCTTGATCTATTGAGAAGTTTTCTAAACTCAATCTAGCTTTATATTTTATATTGTTTGATTATCATTTTATTAAGCTAGTGTTCATATTGAAGTTTAGTTGATTTTATTTTCTCTTTGTTTACACATACACAACCATTGAACTTATTGTATTTACATTCATAGTATAATTGGGTTGTGGGATTGTGTAACTTAGAGAATGAGCTTATAATTCGTTCTCATCCGTTGTAGAGAATAAACACTTTGTATTGTGCTTATTTTGAGATTCACTTTGTAATACACTTGTACATCGAGAAAAGTATGTGGCGAGAGTCGGGGATCGTCCCAAGAGGAGTGGCGTCGGTTGACGAACCTAGGAAGAGGTTGTATCCGAGTACTTGAGGGAGACACGTCTAGTTCAACACTTGAGAGGGTGTAGAGTGGGATTACAAGAGTGTGTTAGTTGTAGAGTTTTCGGTAAACTAGAAAACCGTATTGTGTGGTGTAAACGTTATTCGGGTAAACATTGATCCGGATGTATCTTCTCTTCGGAACTTAGCGATCCTCATGGGAGCTTGAGGATAGATGATTCTCATGATAGCATGAGAATAGAGGTGTGAAACAATACAGTGGAACGCAGATGGAAGCGTGGAACGAGACGACGAGCAGCAGATTCGAAGAATCCAGTTTTCAGCTCGTGAGTCGACTTATACATGTACATGAGTCGACTCATCAGGTTGAATCGACTCATGCCTGCCATGAGTCGATCCAAGAAACCCAGCCGTTTTGTCAAAAGTTTCTGACCAGTCGACTCATCAGTTTACGAGTCGACCCAAATATCATGAGTCGACTCATCTCAGTTACGAGTCGACTCATAACTGATTTTGGGGTTTGTTTAGCTTTCGGGCAAGTCGACTCATCGATGGTTTTCTGGTTCGTTTGGGTTTTTGTTTGCACGAATTCCTGTGGGGTTTGGGTTTGGTTATTTACTACTTTATCATCCACGTTGTTCCACATATAAAAGGGATTGTTTTAGGGTTTTAAAACAATCAGGAGAGATTAAAATTATGATTTGAGAATTGGGAGAGATTGTTCTTCAATTCTAGTGAGATTGTGAGAGATTGTAAAACTATTTTTATTCTCATAATCTAGAGAATGTATTTTCCTTCGTCACAACTGAATTGTTCTTGTGATTCTTATTATTTTCTCCTCAACCCACCTTTAATAATTCTGCGATCAAAGGTGCTCGCACGACAACTCGTATCAAACGTAGAAAACCCGGTTATGATAGTGGAGATCTCCTCGAGGTGAGGAGCAGAGACGTAGGTTAAGTGGTTAGACCGAACTCTGTGATCATATCTTTTGTTTGTGATTGCATTAGCGTACTTATTCTCATGCCCATATCTTATATTGCATTTGTGTATTGCTCATTGTTTATTTAATACACTATCTAGTTTAGTTTGTTTCCTCTTGTGTGATTTATATATCCTTGCTCATATAATTGTAATACCTCTTTGCTAGGATGCATTCATTTGTTCATATTGGTTATCCTAGCTCATTTATCTTGTTGTATTTCATACTTGCTAGGATAATTTGTTATTAGTTTTAATTGACATAAAATCGGATTAGATTAGCATAAGACCCTAATCAACCCCCCCCCCTCCCTCTAGGGTCTAATAATGACTTCATAAGGTACCCATAATCTTTGGCCATTTTTAGTCATTTGAGCAGTTAGCAAATAATTTTGTCATTGCCAAAATTCATGATATCAAGATATATAACCTATAATTTTTGCCATTTTCATTTTGACTAATTGACAAATAATTCTCTGTATCCAAACTTCACGATGCAATTAGATATTATGGAAAAATAATTCACCATTTTTAGTCATTTCGACCATTTGGCAAGTGATTTTGTCAAGGCCAAAATTCACGATATCATGAGTTAACCCATGATTTTTAGCCATTTTTTATTTCAACCCATTGACAAATAATTTAGTAGAGGCTAAAATTCATGATTTTATGAGTTATGTCCCATAATGTTTTGCCATTCATATTCATTCTAAACAATTGGAATAATTTCTCAAAGGCTAAAATCCACTATTTCATGAGATATAACCTATAATTTTTTGTGATTTTTAGTCGTTTCAACTCGTTGACAAATAATTTTAGGTGACCAAAATTCATGATTTTATGAGCTATTACCCACAATGTTTTACCATTTTTACTCATACTCATTGACAAATAATTCACATAATATTTCATAAGCTACAATCCTTTTTTGCCATTTTTAATCATTTTGACATGCTATCAAATAATTTTATGGTTGTCAAAATTCATAATTTTATGAGTTATAACCCATAAATTTTTGCTATCTTTGGTTGTTTCGACTCATTGACTTATAATATTGTAAAGGCCAAAATTTACGATTTCATAAGCTATACTCCATATTTTTTTTTTTCCGTTTATCATTGTTGCAACCAATTAGCAAATATTTTCACAATACCAAAATTCATGATTTTATAAACTATAATCAATGATTTTTAGCATTATTTAATCATTTCCAGTTGTTATTAAATAATTTTACGAAGCCAAAATTTACTTCTTCCTAAACTATAATCTACAATTTTTTATCATTTTTAGCTGCTTGGACGATTTGGCAAATAATTTGAGAAGGCTAAAATTAATAATTTCATGAGCTACAACCCACAATTGTTGGCCTGTTTGGTGGAAAATTTGCAGTAAAAAGAAAATAAAGGAAAATTGATTTGTATTCCTTTGATCTCAATTACAATTGGATTTCCTGATTACAAAAGAGAGGAGAACGAATTTGATTCTCCCCTTTGTTTAAAACTGAGTTCTTCACGGTGGCGATAGAGTGCCTCCCTCGAATGCTCGCATCGAGTTTGCTCTCCGTTGACGATCCGTACGTCTCGATTCACTGGAACAATATCTCCTCCTCACGATTTGACGTTGTGGAGAACTTGCGTGGCAAGTTTGAAACTCTTAATGAGTTGATAACTCTGAACAAGTTTTGAAGAACTCTGTAAAAGAGTTGTTTTGAACCGAAAATCGGTTGTAAGGCAAGGATAAAGAAGCTCCTGTTGCAGATCTCCCAAGCTCCAAGAATGCTCCAAAGATCCCTTCTGTTGCTGCCAAACCGAGAGACAAGTCTCAGATCCGAAAATGCCAGCCTCCCGTGGTCGATCCGAGCCAAGAAATTCTAACCTCGCTTTTATAGGGATTAAAGGGGTGTAACTGCCCTCTAAATCCGCTCCTAAGTGGGCATGATTGTTAGACCCTAGAGGGGGGGTGATTAGGGTCTTATGCTAATCTAATCCGATTAAATGCCAATTAAAATTAATTAACAAGTGTATTCTTGCAAGATAGATATACAAA
>BQKN01066076.1:146752-162008 GCA_022839385.1 Asparagus kiusianus
TCGTTGAAGCGCAATTCCATCCATCCTCCAACTACGTTGTTTGTCTACAATAAATACAAAAACACAAATACTAGACAAACAACATTAGAAGTAAATTGTTTGTTAAACATCATCAAAACAAGAAGGCCAACAATGATTTCCTCAGATCGTGGGGAAAACAGTTCTGAAACCGTTCGACTCATATTTGAATGAGTCAAACGCCCAACCTGACGTTCAGGACCCTAACCTCGCGTCTTAGGATTGAGACGCGAGGTTGGGTGTTGACTGAACATCCAGAACGCGAGGGTCGCTCATGTTTCGCTTGTTGTAATGCGGGTTCGACCCTGGCGTTTTGATGTTGTAACGCGGGTTCGACCATGGCGTTTTACTGTTGACACACGGGGAGGACCTCCGCGTTTTGATGTTGTTACACGAGGAGGACCTCCGCGTCTTGCCTTGAAGAGATTATCACCAAGTAATCTCTTTTTGTCATAGCGTTGCAAAGATCATTATTTTGTAATCTTCGTCTTGGCTCCTTGAGAATATGAGAGTCGTCAGATTATAACTCCCGATGTTGATTGTGAATGCTGTTGAACTAGAGCTCTCATCGGTTGTCGTGAAGGTCGTCAGATTGTAAGCTTCAGCGATCTATGTGAAAGTCTTCAAATTATAGCCTTCTGGAAGTCGTCAGATTGTAACTTCCATCATCGGTGTTTGATGAGGGATAAGCTATCTATTGTGATTTTTAGACAGCCTACATGGCCCTTGTTAGTCATTTCGACCTATTGGTAAATAATTTCATGGAGACCAAATTTCATAATTTTTAGAGTTATAATCCTGATTTGTTGCCATTTTTCTTATTTGAACCCCTTTGGAAATTAATTTCGTGAAGGTCAAAATTCAAGATTTTATGAGATATAAGTCATGATTTTTTATTGTTTTGACCCATTGACAAATAACTTCATTGAGGCAAAAAAATCATGATTTTATGCTATAACCCATGATTATCGAACACTTTTAATCATTTCAATCCCTTAACAAATAATTTCGCGGAGTCCAAATTTCATGGTATCATGAGTTATAGTGCATGATTTATGGCCATTTGTAGATGTTTCGAACTATTGGTAAATAATATGGCAGATTCCAAACTTTACAATTTCATGGTCTACAACCCATGATTTTTGGATGTTATTAATCGTTTGAACTATCGGTAAATAATTTTATAGAGATCAAAATTCACGATTTCATGAGCTATAACCCATAATTTTTTATTGTCTTTACTCAATTTGACCTGTTGACAAATAATTTCGTGCAGTCAATAATTTATGATTTTGGGAGCTAGCAACGATTTTGGGTCATTTTCAGTTATTTTAACTCGTTGTTAAATGACTTAGTGGAGAGTAAAATTCACAATTTCATGAGCTATAATGATTATTAGGCATTTTAGACATCACGATACCTTAGTAAATAAATTTGAGGGGTCAATTTTCATGATTTCATAAGCTGTAACCCATAAATTTTTATTATTTTTAGTTGTTTCAACCCATTAGGTCCTCAAGTCCAAAAATCATGATTTCGTGATTATAACCCATGATTTTTTTTTCATTTCAACCTATTGGAAAATAATTTCATAGGGACTAAAATTCACAATTTCATAAATAATTACCCTCAATTTTTGGCCAATTTTAGTCATTTTGACCCGTTGCCGAATTACTTCATAGCGACTATAATTCATGATTTTGTGAACTATAAACCATGATTTTTAGCCATTTTTAATTATTTCGACTCACTGGAAAATAATTTTGCGGAGACCAATATTCATGAATTTGTGAGTTATAAACCATAATTTTTTATCATTTTAGTTGTTTTGACCCATTGATAAATAATTTCGCTGAGGCAAAAATTCATGATTTCTTGAGATAACAAACAATTTTTGGCTATTTTTAGTCATTTTGACCTGTTGGCAAATAATTCCTTAGAGATCAAATTTCACTATTTTGTGAGCTATAACCAACAATTTTTAATAAGTTTAGTTGTTCACACCCATTGGCAAATAATTTCTCAGAGATCAAAATTCACGATTTCATGAGCTATAACACATGATCATTGAACATTGTCGGTCATTTCGAACCCTTGGTAAATAATTTTGCGGAGTCCAAACTTCACGATTTCATGAGCAATAATTCATGAGTTTTGGTAAATTTTATTCATTTCAACTTGTTGGCAATAATTTTTCATAGATCAAAATTCACGCTTTCATGAGCTATAACCCTTTATTTTTTGTTATTTTTAGTCATTTCGATCTATCAGCAAATAATATTTTGGAGGCTAAAACTCACAATATCATGAGCTATAACTAAGGTTATTGGATACTTTTAATCTTTTCAAACTATTAGTATTTTGTAGAGTGTGGACATCACAATTTTTATGGCTATAATCCATGATTTTTTGCCAATTTTAGCCATTTTGACCCATTGTCATATATTTTCTCAAAGCCAAAGATTATTATTTTATGAGTTGTACCCACGATTTTTTGTCACTATTAGTCGTTTCGATCTGTTGGCAAAAGTTTATGATTTCATAAGCTACTATCCGAAATTTTTAACCAATTTTAGTTACTTTGAATCATCAAATATTTTCACAGATGTCAAATTCACAATTTAATGACCTATGACCCATGATTTTTAGCCTTTTTAGTCATTTTCGACCCATTGTCAAATATATCTATATATGCCAAAATTCACGACTTCATGAACTATAACCCACGATTATTGCACATTTTTATCGTTATGAACAATTAGTAGATTATTTTGTAGAATCCAAACTTCACAAGTTCATGAGTTATAACCCACTATATTTGGCAATTTTAGTCATTTCAACTCATTACCAAATGACTTCGTGAATATCAAAATTCATGATTTTATGGGCTACAAAAATATGAAATTAAGAATTTTAAACTTGACAAAATTATTTAACATGCTGTCAAAGCAAGCAAAAAATGACAAAAATATGGATGATAGCTATTCATAATTATTTGCCATTTGATTGAAACCAGCGAAAATGCATAAAAATCGTTGATTATGGCTAATGAAATCATAAATTTTGAAATCCACTTAATTTTTCGTCGTTTTATCAAAATGAATGAAAATTGATAAAAATCATGGATTATAAATCATAAACTCATGAATTTTGAATTCCGTGTGATTTTTGCCTTTAGTCCGAAACAATCAAAGTTGAACAAAAAACATGTGTTATAGCTTGCAAAAATTTTACATTCTTAATTATATTTTATTATTTTTGATTTTATCAAATTGAGAAAAAATAAACTAAAGTTGTGGGTTATAGCTCTCCATTTAATCAATTAGCATTTGGTCAAAATGAGAGAACATGGATAATAATCTAGATCATAGGAATCATGAATTTTGAACTCCACAAAATTATTTGTCATTTGGGTTGAAATTATGAAAATGGTCAAGATTCATAGATTATAGCTTATGATGTCATTAACTTCGAAGTTTGAAAAATTATTTTCTATTTGGTCAAAATAGGAAAGAAACTGTGAATTATTCCTCATGAAATTATGAGATTTGGACTCCGCATAATTATTTGTCATTTCGAAATACTAAAAATTGAAAAGTACAGCTCGTTGAAAATGTGAATTTTGAACTTCACATAATTATATCTTTTGAAATAATGAATTGTTTGTCATTAGATCTAAACAAGAGAAAATGAGGGGGGAAATCGTGAGTTATAACTTATAAAATCATGAATTTTAAACTCGGCAAAATCATTTGCCATTTATGAGCAGAATTGGATAGAAATTGTGGATAGTTGATAAAATCTTAAATTTTGGGCTTTGTATAATCATTTCTTATTAGGTCAAAATGAGCAAAAATTGACAAAAATCATTGATCATAGCTTATGGAAACACAAATTTTGAAATCCACAGTTATTTGTCAATTTTTTCAAAACAAGGAAAATTCGACAAAAATCATGGATTATATAAGTCGTAAAATCATGAATTTTAATCTCTATATAACTTTTGCTATTAGGTCGTAACAATTAGATGTGAACAAAAATCATATGTTATAGGCTTATAGCACAGGTAAATCGTCTGAAATTTTGATGTCACGGAGTTTACACAATTTAGAACCTTGATAATTTAAAGTTTTGTTTTAGTCATTAGGCAAAAACGATGAAAAATAAATAAAAATCATCAATTATAGCTCATAGAATCATAAATTTCGAACTACTTATAATTTTTATCATTGGGTCAAAAAAATAAAATATTGAAAATAAAACATGAATTATAACTTTAAAAACCCATAAAATTTTAACATTATTTAATTATTTTCTATCAGCCAAATCCAATAAAAATTAACTTAATTTATAAATTATAGCTCATGAAATTATAGATTTTAAACTATATTTATTATAACTCATGAAATACTAAATTATTTGTCATTAAGTCATGAATTTTAAACTCAACAAAATTTATTTGTGATAAGATCAAAAAGAGCAAAAATGGACAAAAACAATAAACAATAGCCCATAAATTCTTCAGTTCTAAACTTCAAATAATTATTTACCATTAAATAGAAACTAGCGAAAATAAACAAAAATCATTGACCGTGCTCATGAAATGGTGACTATTGAAAATTGCATAATTATTTGTCACTTAATCAAAACAAATAAAATCGTGAATATTAAATTCTACATAGTTATTTATCATTTTATCAAAACAAATAAAATCATAAATTTTAAAATCCGTGTAAATATTTTCTATTTTATCAAAATGAAACGAGAATATATAAAAATCTTTGATTACAACTCATAAAATCATGGGTTCTGCATAATTATTTGGCATTTGATGAAAACGAGGGAAAATGGGCAACAATCTTTAATTATAATATACTAACATTTTTCTAAGTTTATCTAAAACAAAAAAACAACATTTACATAATTGGCACAAGGAAACTCTCAACCGAAAAGCAACAGCAGCTGTCACAACCCAGCAGCTTTAGTAAAGCAAATGCAAGAAGAATTAATGATACCGATAAATAGGAGAACCACAATTGCTAGAAACTGTCTTAAGAAAAGCAGTACGTTATCAAACATGCTAATCATACTCGCATACCATGAGAAAAGAAAATTGTTCCATGTGAAGAAGAAAAAAAGGTAATATAGAGAGGAGAGAAAGGTCAATCCCAAACTACTTGAATAGCTAAAGGATCTGCTTCTTTCGGTTCAAAATTTGATATTCATAAAATGCCAAATTAAAAGTCATAATTCACGGTTCCTCTAGAGCTCTCTTCATTGCTATCCATGAGAAGCTGCAGTTAAACACAACGCAAGGATTAGAAACAGCAAAACATTGTTTCGGAAATAAAAGACATGATGAACACACCTCATAAGAAATACAAGGATGATCTAAAAATTATTGCAATGCAATTTTATCATGCAAAAATAATGATACTTCAAGTAGCATAAAGATCATAAGTCATACGTGAAAGGTATGGTAACGTATGTGTAGTACACAATTTGTGCTGGAGTTCAACATGGAGAGTGTTTGGTAAGCAGCTTAATGTCCAAGAAATACTAATATCAGGATCTCAAGGTTCATAGAATCAATAAATTGAAAAGAGAAATTTCACATTATTAAAGAGAAAACTAAATTTTAACTACAACATAATTTTTTAAGAAGCTTATGAGGCTTGTGAAGCTTAACAAACATGCCAGATATTCCCAATTATACAAATCATATCCAGCCATAATCCTCTATTTCTAGTTGTTATCAAATGCCATATATAAATTTTTTAAAAATCAACTAAATTTAAGCTTCAGTTTCTTTCTGAAGTGGCTATTTTACTAATGGGTTCTTCTGTAATTCAAATTTCAAAGGAGAAAAGTTATGATCTCGCCGCAGAATAAGCCTACAGTTGTGTGAAAGTCAACAGAGGCTTTAAAGAGTGACAAATAAGGGACTGGCATGAGCAACAAGGGACATACAGAAAAACCATGGAGTAGATTTGTACATTAATCGAAACGACCTAATCCCCTCTGATCTGCTATTTATCCTAAGAAATAAGTAATCATGAAACAATGTGATGCAACAAAACAGAAGTCTCACGAACACATCAATATAAGTGCATGCATATTTGTTTATACATATTAATGATTGATATCTATAGAACGGGGATAAAGTCATCAATGAAAATTTTAAATAAAAAAAAACACTCCATATCTTCTCTATCCACCGACACTCAGAGATATGAAGTATAAACACATAAAACCTCCCCAAATTTCCATTTTGGGTAGAAATTTCAGATTCCTGATCCTGTGCAGCAGCAATATTCCTTACTTTGAATCTATAGGGTTTTTAAAAATCATTGCAGCCTTCATCTACAAACACAAAAAGATCTAAGTTCATCCACAAAACACAACATAAGATGCCTTCATAGTAAATGCTTCAAAATAATATTCCAAACTATGATAGTTTTAGTAATAATCCTTATTTTTAATGAGAACATAAGACTAATTTTAAATTTTGAATACGGGCTGATGCTATGTTTACGGGCGCAATGCGGCCATTCCGAAAGGCCTTTTAAATACTTTAACAAACCGATGATGATGCAGTATTTTTCCTTTGCATTTCTTCCATTTACTACAATCCCAGAAATGATTTTGCCCGATTCATAAATGGTATAAAGGGTAAAGGCTTTGTGGGAAAGTAGATGACGTGAGTTTTTTATGGTTTAGATTGAAAGGAGACAAGCAGGTATTGCTGACTTCTTCTTCTGCAAATTGCAGAAAATGGAAGTTATGCAAAGAAAGCTACCATCAAAAATCTGCTAAGTAATATTGGCCTCACAGAATCGCAACATCAAGCCCCAAACATAGAAATTTGATGACCTAGAGAGAAAGCAACAATACTTCAAGGGGGAGGGTAGTCATTTCGTCCTAAACAAAACTAAGCACGAAGCAAAATATCCAAACTTCAAAGCCCATATAATAATCTAAATAATACATAAAACTCAGCAGTCAGCACCCTCGTTACTTTAATGAACTAACAAATAACAAATAGAACAACAACAACCCAGAACAGAGTTTGCTTCAACTTACCTCAAATATTGCTGGGATACATAAAAACCCTAACTTTCGCTCCCTACAAAAAAATACAATCAGTTCAACAAATCAAACCCCAACAAAAATCAAAAAAAAAAAAAAAACTTGACTCAACTAACCATAGATTTGGGCGGCAAGTTGGACCTAAACTTAGCCCTAACGACCCCACTGTTTCCATGAGGGCGAGTAACCTTCCCCCAAATGCAGCGATAATGGCTGCCTCCAGTCTTCACCTTAGCTTTGTAAATGTAAGCCAATCTCTTTCCACAGTACCAAGCGACCTCCTCCTTCGTGTTCACCCCCTCGATCTGGACCAGCGACGTGTTCTCGTACTGGTTCGACTTCGATCTCTTGTACCCAAGAACCGTTCCTCGAACGTACAACCTTCGATCGAAACCGAGATCAGACATTGAGAGTTTTGAAAGAAAGCGAGTACCTTGAGATTTGAACGAACCTGACGCGTTCTCCTTGTCGTCCCTTCGCCATCGCAATCGGCGGCGATTTTCGAGCGGATGAAGAAATTGGGGGCGCGAGAGAAGAAGAAACCCTAGGGTTGGGGGGGTTTAAGATCCATATATTGGTATGGTTTTGTTAGGATCTGGCCGTTGAATTTTTACCAACGGTTGTGATTTTAAGCTTACTGGGCCACCAATGGTGGTGAGTGGATGAGGCCCATCAAATTGGGCTATTTCTTAAACATATCACACAACAACGAAGAAACTGGGACGAAACCCACTTGTTATGTGTGAACTTTATTTTTTTAAATATAAATTGGGATGCTATTAAAGTAGAATTTGGTTAAGCTCAGATCATCTCCAACCCATTGCATCAAAATAGTATAAATTTTACACTAAAATAGTACAAAAATCACATCTAACAGTAATTCATCTCCAACCCACTATACCATTTTTTGCACCAAAAAAAAATATTCTCAGTATATTCCTTTTTATCTATTTTTATAATGTCTTTAACTTTGAGATTTTATCATAATATACTCTTTAACTTTGATACTTTATCAGAAAACCCCCTCTCATAAAATGGGCCACTATTAGAGTGGTTTTTTAATAAAATCTCAAAATTAAAAGAGGTTCACAAACAACTCCTGAACTTAATGGGAGTTTTCTGATATTTTCAAAGTTAGAAGAGTTATTTGACAACTACCCAAAGTTAAAAGGATGGTTTTCTGAGCAATAATGATTGGTTATGCATAATAATAACATATTGAAAGACTCCAAAAAAAATGAACACTACCAGTAATTGAACCTGAAAATGAAGAATATCTTTGAGAAGGCACCATACATAAAAAAAAAATTTGATCCGCGAGCATATAGATAACATTTAGATGAAAGTATGAAATTCGCTACAGCTACTTCTTTTTTAACGTTCTCCTGAATTTGAAACTTGCTCAAATTTGAGCAGTTCAACAGGAAGAAAAATAGTCAAAATGTTACAATCCGGAAACAAAAATTTACCACAGAATCATGAAATATGAGAAGAGGGGAAAATTTTGAACTTCAGCTAACGTGGCATGCCGCATAACTAGAACGAAGATAACTATATTACACCTCTATTCACTGGATGTTTCTCATATTGCTCCTCATATGCATTATCTGAATTCTGTGCATATCATGACCACATTTTGATATTGCAGTAAGAATTTTCAGCTCGAATTCGACGGGCAGAAGCTTTTTGAGATGCCAAAGCTTCATTCTCCTGCTTATGTAGAAACCGCTACCACATTGAAGGCACATAGACTTGCTCCTTCAAGTTCTGAGTAGCACTCTCTGTAGGAAAACCCCTCACAGCTCCAATAGTCCACTGAGAAATAATCCCAGCAGCAACAGCAAATCTAAGTTGCCTTTCCAACTTATCTTCGTTCTCGTACATCTCCGGATCTATCGTTAGCTTTCTCATGATCGCAGCTACAACTGCATCGCCTGAACCAGTTCGGTCACAAGTGAACGGAGTTATAAGCACGTCCTCCGTCCCGATTACTGTGCCATCAAAATGCGGCGTATAAAAATGTATCCGCAGCGTTCCGTCGGTCACAAATAATATTTTTATTCCGTCATGCCAAAGAGGTGCAATTTCTTCCTTAGTGTAATGATAGTAGTCCCTTAATTTTCTTGTTTGCTCATAGGATTCGGAATAGTATTGAGGCCTGTAGTTTCTCTTCCTCTCATAATGATCTTCATCCAAAAGGAATTCTAGCTCCTGCTTTGAAACCTCGATGAGGTCAGCCTGAGCCCATGCCTCTTTGATTAATTCCCGGGTCTCCTCACGGGATTTCCATAGGGGTAGTGGAAGATTCAGATCGAAGAAAACATTGTTGTTGTACTTTTTCGACAAGGAAATGGCTTTAAAAAGTGTAGGACGCATTGAAGGGGATAACAGAACTCCTGAATTGAAGTGAAAGATCTTAGCCTGCAGATTTTCACATGAATCGTAATTTAATATAACCTCGTCACCAATTCATCAGCCAAATGACCAAACTCAAAATTCTGATGTAAATATAATTACAATCACTAATCCCCATACTAATAACTGGAACCATCGAAACTATAAACTTACTACAAGTGCTGTATGCAATTACAAGCAACTCAGAGTTTACATGAATTCTGATGTTACCTAGCTGTACCCTGCATTCTCAATTTCACAAAAAACTAAAGCTAAAGGCTTAACATGATTCCACAACTTTATATAAATGTAAATTATAAGTACAACCTCACCACCAAATCATTATCCACATCACAAAACTCAAAAATCTAATGTAAAAATGGTTCTACTTATCCATGGAAACAAACCAAATAATTATCAAATAGTTCATTGATTGTTCTTCAAAGTTCAAACTACTCGGTCATATTCGATTAGATGGTTCGTTTAACAGAAAATGAATAGTTTTTAGTATCGCTTTATAAATGATAGAATTTAATCGGATGTATATTCTATTCACGAATATTACGGTTATATTCTAACAAAAAATACAACCTTTATATTCGATAACTATTCACGAATATTTGAAGAGTATTTCTATTCGAATTCAAATAAATTCAAAGAAAAATATTTAGATTCGAGCTAAAATTCGAAAATTCTAAATGAATACAAATGTGAACATCATGGTATTTGATTCAGTTCGTTTCCATCCTCATAAATCTATTAGATGAATAAGCTATAAGCTTACTACAACTACAACATGCAATTAAAAGAACATTCGGATTTAAATGAATTTTCTTATTACTTAGCTTTACCCCACATTTTACTCAATGTCACTAAAAGCCCAAAGTAAAAGGCTCGATAACAAGATGTGTGGCATACTATAAACTTGTAGTTTAAATTTCAACATTACAGTAATAATGTTTCTCTCTTTTTGCCCCTACTTGTCCGGGATAAAAGAGGAGGATCGCATTACGTGACTGACAGCCAGCGTATAACCGAATGAATTTTACTCAAATAACTGATGGTCCGAGTCCGACTTAAAAACAACTGGACTCTCTCTTTCTACCAAATTATACTCAATTTCATTAATGCATAAGAGTATGATGCGGAAATTGAACCAATGTCCACTTATAGCAGTTACCCATTGCTAGTTTCAGTAAAACCTAACACAATTACAAACACTTCATGGTAAAACCATATAGAAAAACCCAAGTCCTACACAAAGTTTGCGACTTCAACGCCGTTCTTATACCGAATCCCTAAAATTGGATCGCTCGAAACAAATGTATCAAACAATAAATTTAAAAAAAAGTTACCTCTTTGAGAACAGACGCATCAATCTCGGCCACCCCCAACGAATCCTCAGCACACTCCTTCACAGTCGCAGCCACAAGCCTCCTCCTCCCATCTCCCTCCTCCCTAAACGCCAACCTCACCCTCGAAGCCGCCGTCATGGCCCCATCATCAATCTTAACCGCCCTCGTCTGCACCCTCTCGCTGTTCATGCGGTACACCACATCGTTCCCCAACCCATCGTCCCCGACCTTCCCCATGAACGCCGCCCGCCCCCCGAGCCGCGCGTGCGCGATCGCCACGTTGGACGGCGGGCCCCCAGGCGCCCGCACGAACTCCGGCGGTGCCCACTGGAGGTTCTTCCACGAGGAGTACTGGTCCGGGTGCATCCGGACCTCGGACACGCGCACGGTCGGGATGAACTCCCGCTGCGCCGCGCCGAAGCAGCACACCAGCGGCGGGAACTCGTAAGGGAAGTCGATCCCGTCGTCGACATCGACATCCACGTCATGATCTTCGTCTTTTTGCTGGGGTTTTTTCTTGGAGCGGGTGGGTTTCGAGGTAGGGTTAGGGTTTGGGGGTGAGGGTTTCCTCCGAGCTCGGCGAGGGGATTTGGGGGTTCTGACGGCGCCGTTGCCGGCGTCGACGGAGGGAGTGGCGGAGGTTCGAGATCGAGAGATGGGGGGTTTAGGGTTTATGAAGTTGAGGGCTTTGGGGTTTGATGAGAATGGAGAAGGGGGCGGACTCAGTGGAGTGAAGAGGTTAATGGAGACCATGGCGGAATTTTTAGGGCTCTTATCCAAATTTCGCGCATTTTAAATTTTCTTTCCGGTGAGTAGTAATGGGCCAATTTTTTATGGGCCTCCATGTCAAAGTTCCTCGGCCTTATGTGTGGTGCTGTTTTTGTTGGACTCTGGCGGCAGGTCGATATATTTCAATTTAGGACCTCTTCATTGCATATTTAACAGTTTAGTCACCAAATCCAAAATAAACTTTTAACAATTAAAAACTTATGTTACAAAACAGTGGTCTGAGCAGTGATAACAGGCAACAAGTAGTGGAGTAGTTATGACTAGACTAGAGAATTGTATTTCATTTTTTTTTTTCAAAAATGATGTCTCACCAAAGAAGTTCACACTTCTCTAGTTTTATAATAGACATCAGAGTAGTTAACGTCAACCTAAATCTACTCTTCTATAATGATGGAAGGACCCAAGAATTATTATCCATGCTGCAGTAACGTTATAGGGATTTGCTGTAGCATTATCACTGTAGTATTTTCAAAAAAATTATTACTGCAGCATTGGGGGAGGTGGTACTGTAACATTATCAAAAATATCACTGCAGCATTTTTAAAAAATATCACTATAGCAAAGGTAGGATGCTGCAGCGTTTTTAAGAAATATTACTGTAGCATTTTAAAAAACTTTGTGGTGTTTAACAGATATACTGTAGCAATAAAAACGGGATTACTGTAGCAATTAAAAAAGGAAATGTTGTACTTGGCACGGGGTGCACACTAGTACTAAACTATTTCTAAATATTGAACTGTGTTTGTGTTGTAAGAAGCAAATGTATTATATATGTATGTATTCGTGGGTCGCTATAGAAGTTTGCGAGTAATTAAGAGCCTCAAGTTTTTGTTTATGTACAGGAGTAAGATGGGATTTAAGAGTATGGTTAGCATTTCTTCACTGAATAATTGAAACATCAGTATCAAAATTTAAATCCGCATAAGCATATGGATACTGAGTATTGGCCCCTCTAATGTCTCTTTCAAGGCAATCCCGATGGATTTGGATCCTCTCTACTACAAAAAAATAGTGAAGAGACTACTACTTTTAATCTCAATCGTTGATTACTTAGTAGGCGGTTATGATACAATCTAAATCTAACACTCACCATGCCCCCGTGTATTGCACTCGTTCCTAATTTGCACTCAAAGAAAAAATCACAACCACCAACTAGATAATCAATGGTTGTGATTACGTAGTGGTTCCTCCACTACTTTTTAGATAGTGGAGAGGATCTGAATCTAATCCCGATGCCGAAAATTGCGAGATCTTTCACCCAATTGGATGGGTATATGAAAATGGAAGTTATTGGTTGGTTGATAAAAGGTAAATTTTTCTAAAAATCAAGCCTTTTCTTGTTTGTCCATTGAAAGATGATACTTTGTTAATTTATTCTTCTTCCTTCAGTTTTAGGACTTATTATTGATCAACATTGTATTTTTTACTACTGATTAACATGTTGATTTGAGCTCTGCTTGATCACAGTGTCTTGTATATGCAAAGTAAATTTTTTGACATGCAAAGGCATTTTTTAAATTTTTTTTATAAAATATTAGTTCTATTTGATCATAATTTGTTTAAAATTGGGCTGCATGTAATTTCTAGTTGGAATATAGTTACAAACTGCATATTAATCGGTGTTTTATTAACGTGATTCTCTTTGTGGTTTTTTTACTCTGCATGTTATTAATTTATGGATTTATTTCTGATATATTATTTAGAAAGTTTACCAGAAATGTGTAGTGTATATCATTCTTTAATTTTTGGATTTTATTTATGTGCAATCTTCTAAGTAGTGCATATATTCTCTATTCGTGTATATTATTATTACAATCCTGCTATTTGGCTCGCGGTTGGTCCGCGAGCCAAATTTTTTTTCCGTTATTGTTATTGGAGATGATGATGATTGTCCTATGTCTACTGACATAACCACTCGTGCATTCTCTAGATGATGAGAACACTCCTTGGTCTAAAGAACCCAAAATGCCTTAGACTTCTAAGGCAAACCCTAATACTAGTAAGCGTAAGGGTCTGAGATCTACTATAGATAATGAACTTATGCAGCAAATGGTCAATGAAGTGAAAATATTTTCATCATTAATGAAGTGTGTCTGTAGGCGTATAAAAATGGATATAGGTTCCCACACATAGCTCGGGGCGAAATGCAGACGATAAGCGTCACCATCCAAGTCAGAAAAGGATTATCTGGCCCCGTGAAAGCTAACGAATATACAAAGTGAGTCATTAGAGTGTACAAGTCACCAGAATGACGAAATACGCAATACAAGTTCGGAGAAGTCAGAAAGTGTCGAACACCTCAAAGTGGACTGCAAAATAAAGAGGCATTTAGACCATGCTACGATTTGAATATGAAAAAGTTCAAAACATCAAAGTTGTAGATCTCTTCGTCAGCTTTCCAACGCATCTTTAATCAGCTTAATCGGAGGTCGTACGAAAGAGTTAAGGCCAAAATACCAAAGATGTCTCAAATCCGACCCGCGCTACAGTCCGACGCGTTACAGTTCCGACCCGCTACAACCCGACCAGCTACAGTCCGACACGCTACAGTTCAGCCCGCTACAGTCTGGCGTGCTATAGTTCGGACCCACTACAGTTCCGACCAGCGCTATAGTAATCCGACCCGCGCAAAGAAGTGAAGTTTTGACTATGCTGTGATTTGAATCTGAAAAATCTCAAAGAATAAGAGTTGTAGATCTCTTCATCAACTTTCCAACGCATCTTGAATCAGCTTAATCGGAGGTCGTATGAAAGAATTAAAGCCAAAATACCAAAGATGTCTCAAACTGACCCGCGCAGCGGCGGGTCGGATCGGCCCGACCCGCGCCCACGCGGGTCACATCAGTCCGTCTCGCACCCAGAACTGTCCGTAACCTCCAAAACACGTTTTAGGCTGTTTCGGTCAGTTTCTTTTGTTTCAGAGGTTCCTAACTGCCTAGATATCATCTACAAATGTGGTTAGACCGTTATTAACTAAAGATAAGGCCAAATCACTCATTCTGATCCACCCCCCTAACCGAAGCTTATAAATACGGGCTCAGTGGCTCATTTCAAAGGGAGATTAATTATCAAGACGATGAGGTGCTGCCGGATTGAGGAGTCAAAGGAGCACGAATTTCAGCAAAGGTTGACAGATCTTGGCGAGTTCTTCGGCATAAAGAAGGAGAGTTCGAGAGATCCGACGCCCGTTTCCCCTATTTCATTGAGATCAGGCTTGGTCTTGATCTCGAGAAGAGCTACTGATTTCGCTTGGATGATCTCAGCGCTTCAAATCTAATACTTCCTCGGTGAAGGCGAAGCTCTGCCGAATTTTCTATCAACCGGATCCAGATCAAAGGCGGTCCACGGATAAACCCGGCACAGGCAAAGATCCCACACAAGCAGAAGACCGATAAACGATCTCTGCGTTTGTTTGACGAGAACTGTATTTTTTCATTTTCATTGTGTAAAAGTCTTATAAAAAGACTATCTTTTTGTTTTCATTGTAACGACCGAAGTTGTAATGAATACCACAATGAATACAATAATTTTCGACGCAAACAGTGTCAACATGCATAGGCCTTGTTGTTCGTTGGAAATTTTGTAACAAGAAGAATAGTAAAAAGAATTGT
>BQKN01066076.1:192008-202457 GCA_022839385.1 Asparagus kiusianus
CTTAATACATCAACTTTTAATTTTATGGTATCGTGCTTGGCCACCACGGTATGCATAGACTTAAATGTTTGTTGTCTTGAGGGGGAGCAAAATTATTTTTCAGAATAATCCTGAAGATTAAGCCCTGAAGGCGGTAGCTGTACTCTTTTTCCCTTAGCTAAGTTTTTGTCCCATTGGGTTTTTCTTAGCCAAAGGTTTTTAACGAGGCAGCTAATGCAGCACAAGTTTGGATCCCGAAGATCTATAGTTGTCCTCTTTTTTTCCTTTGCTAAGGTTTTGTCCTACATGGTTTTTCTTAGCGAAAGGTTTTTAATGAGACAACTGATGTAACAGAAATAATGTATGCATGTCATGTACTCTTTTCCTTGACTGGTTTTTTTCCCACTGGGTTTTCCAGCGAGGTTTTTAACGAGGCATTGACATCTCAAAGTAATGTCCAAGGGGGAGTGTTAAAATCTAAAAGTCATTTTGTGAAAACCTAAAAGACAAAATGAATGTGGACATTACATTGAATGTGGAATATTAATTAGTGACTTTTCATATATCCAAATGTCCTTTTATTTTCCACAATGTATCTATAAATTGGATGATGTATGGAAAAAGAATGAGGATGAATAAAATTATAATTTCTCTATTTCTCTTGTCTTTTGTCTCTTGTTTGATTTCTTTAATATATTACAACAAATACAACGCTTACTTACGCTATTTTTTGTGGAGCATGTTGATGCTAGTATTTTGGGTTTATCAAACATTAATATAATGATAAACATATTTGAAATGTTATGTTGAATTACATTGCTAGGCCTTTGTTGACTCTTATATTGCTTGCAATGCTTGGTTTATGGTGATAAACATATTTGTAGAGCATGTTCCTACCTCCAGTCCACATTTTCTCAATATGTCTCTTACATGGTGATAAACATATTACTTGCAGGAAATTATGTTGTCCCCACTTATATGTCAACAAAGTTTGCTATGGGTATTCTGATATCACTTTTCAATGGTGGCATTATTTCTATATTTGAGCAACCTACAATGTCCCTACATTGTACTAGATGGCTTGCAAATGGGCGGTTCAGGGTATTCATTTAATAAACTAATATTCGGTTTGAATTTCCTTCATGTTATCATGTGTTTTGGTTAAAAGTTAAAGCTTCTTGGGAAAAATATGTTCAGGCCCCAAAAACAGAAACTTCATGTGCTGCAGCTCCTCTTAGTTTTCCCCATATGATTCAGCCCTTTGAAGTGTGACACTTTGTGCTGCACTCCCTTTTTAGTAATTATTACATGTCAGCTAAGCTAAAATTCCCAAAATAATCTTATCACATCTCTTCAATCCCTCAAACCCAGCTCTATCATCTCCCTATGTTTGTTCTAGCAAGTTGGGGGCAAGTTCGAACTAACAATATTCGAAGCGATATAACGAGAGGTAGAAAATGAGCCCAAGTGAAAGGAAGATACCGTGTGATAGACAATATAAAGGGCTACACACCGGCGAAGACGGAGGTGAAAACGGAGACCGGAGGTGGCCGAAAAACGCGCGCGAAGTCGACACGGCGCTACTATTTTCTGCTCGCTGCTGCCGTCGAGCGATGTTTCGGACGTTACCGAGAGAGATAGAGACTGAGTTAGAACGTGATACAAATTGGAGGTGATAGGCAACATGTAGGGCTAGTCACCAAAGAAGAAATCGGCGGAAAAGGAGATTGGAGATGATCGAAAAGTGAGTGCGAAGTCGGCACAAAACTACAGCGCCGTGCCGACTTCGCGCGTGTTTTCCGGCCACCTCCGGTCTCCGTTTTCAACACCGTCTTCCCAGTGTGTAGCCCTTTATATTGTATATCACACGATATCTTCCTTTCACTTGGGCTCATTTTCTATCTCTCGTTATATCGCTTCGAATATTATTAGTTGTAACTTGCCCAACTAGCTAGAACTAACATTGGACGGGCTAGAACTAACATGGGACAGGTTAGAACTAACATGGGGAAAGTTAGAACTAACATGGGACAAATTAGAACTAACATGGGGTAAGTTAGAACTAACATGAGGCATGCTAGAACTAACATGGGACGAATTAGAACTAACATGAGGCAAATTAGAACTAACATGTGGCAAGTTAGAACTAATTTGAGAGCCCAAGAGCGTAGAACTAAGATGAATTAGAGCTAGAACTAGCTAAAACTAACATGGAATGTGTTAGAACTAATATGAGGCGTGTTAGAACTAACATGGGGTAAATTAGAACTAACTTGAGAGCCCAAAAGCCTAGAACTAACTTGAGAAAAAGCTTCTCCCACCTCCGGCGGAGCCCACCGAGACACCCCGACGACTCCGACAACCTCCTCCTACCTCCGGCAAGCCCGGACAACAGCGAAAAGCTCCAAACAGCGAAGAACAAACCCGAACGGCGAGAAATTGCACTGCAGAAAACTACAGTTTTGTGCCAACTTCGCACGAACTTTTCCGATCACCTCCAATCTCCGTTTCCGCCGATTTCTTCTTTGTTGACTAGCCCTACATGTTGTCTATCACCTCCAATTTGTATCACACTCTAACTCAGTCTCTATCTCTCTCGGTAACGTCTGAAACATCGCTCGATGGCAGCAGCGAACAGAAAATAGCAGCGCTGTGCCGACTTCGCGCGCGTTTTCCGGCCACCTCCGGTCTCCGTTTTCACCACCATCTTCGCCGGTGTGTAGCCCTTTATATTGTTTATCACACGGTATCTTCCTTTCACTTGGGTTCATTTTCTATCTCTTATTATATCACTTCGAATATTATTAGTTCTAACTTGCCCAACTAGCTAGAACTAACATGGGGCGGGCTAGAACTAACATGGGACGGGTTAGAACTAACATAGGGCAAGTTAGAACTAACATGGGGCAAGTTAGAACTAACATGGGGCGGGCTAGAACTAACATGGGGCGAATTAGAACTAACATGAGGCAAATTAGAGCTAACATGGGGCAAGTTATAATTAATTTGAGAACCCAAGAGCCTAGAACTAAGATGAATTAGAGCTAGAACTAGCTAAAACTAACATGGGACGTGTTATTAGAACTAACATGAGGCGTGTTAGAACTAACATGGGGCAAATTAGAACTAACTTGAGAGCCCAAAATCCTAGAACTAACTTGAGAAAAAGCTCCTCCCACCTCCGACGAAGCCCACCGAGACACCCCGACGACCCCGACAACCTCCTCCCACCTCCGGCAAGCCCGAACAACGGCGAAAAGCTCCGAACAGCGAAGAACAAATCCGAACAGCGAGAAATTGCACTGCAGAAAACTACAGTTTTGTGCCGACTTCGCACGCACTTTCCGATCACCTTCAATCTCTGTTTCCACCGATTTCTTCTTTGTTGACTAGCCCTACATGTTGCCTATCACCTCCAATTTGTATCATGCTCTAACTCAGTCTCTATCTCTCTCGGTAACGTCTGAAACACCGCTCAACAGTAGCACCGAGCAGAAAATAGCAGCGCCATCCCGACTTCGCGCGCGTTTTTCGGCCACCTCTGGTCTCTGTTTTCACCACCGTCTTCGTCGGTATGTAGCCCTTTATTTTCTATCTCTCGTTATATCGTTTCAAATATTGTTAGTTCTAACTTGCTCAACTAGTTAGAACTAACATAGGGAGATGAGAGAGTTGAGTTTGAGGGATTAAAGAGATGAGATAAGGTTATTTTGGGGATTTTAGTTTAGCTATCATGTAATAATTGCTAAAAAGGGGCTACAGTACAAAATGTCACACTTCAAGGGGCTGAATCACATGGGGGGAACTAAGAGGGGCTGTAGCAAATGAAGTTTCTGTTTTTGGGGCCTGGACACAGTTTTCCTAAGCTTCTTTATTTTTATTTTTATTTTTGCAGCTGATGGATTTTGATATTAGTGGGGTATGATGTGTCAAAATAATTGAGATTAATATGTAATACTTATGTCATTGCATTAGAGGATTACCAATGACGATATTGACCAATATGTGGGCCCTTAGGCCTTAGCCTTACCCTTCACATCTCAAATTGTGCAACTAAATTGGATTTCCTTCTCTCATGGTCATCCATAATATCAAGTTCAAACTTAATTTGATAAATGAGTTTTATGAAATTGCTTTGGACTGTCATAAATGTTTATTGATAGGATTTCGTGATGATTGTTTAATACCTCCCCTTCAGACATGACATGGTTGTTGGTTGCTAAAACAGCGATAAAAATTAATGAGTCTTGCTTGTAGTTTGGATTGTGGCCCCGCAGGTAGTTGAAACAATGCTGCTAAGTTTTTGATTTTCCTTGCAGCCTTGCTTCTAGTTTTGGTACTTGCTGCTGCTGCTGCTTTTCGAGCCACCGATATATACCTGATTTTTTTTTTTTTTATATCACTTGCACACAACACTGTTAAATTTGGGCTGCAGTTATGATCTTCATTTATTATTCATGGGGATGAACTTATTTGGTGTATACAATTATAAACGGAGCATTGCTTTGGTGTTCCCAAATTAACATTTTTTTAGCATTTTTTATTTAAAAAAATAATTAAAGCTGTCTAAAAAGATGGAAGAGAATTTTTGTTCAACCTATTTACATGCTTTCCTACTTATCCTCTTCCAAAAATGTTCTATGTTTCCTCCATCTTTGTTCTCTCTTGTTGCGTCACCGCCAGAGTATTCACCGAACTCCACCCGTGCCTTCTCACCAACCTTCCGCCCTCTCCTCCGCTCCAGAGACCTGTCCGCCTTATCCTTCCTCCTCGAACCCGACCAATCCCCTCCTCTTGTTGCTATTTTTCTTTTTTAATTAATCATTTGCTTTAAGGTGTTTATTATGATCCCGCACTCTGAATTTCAATGATCAATTGTTATGTCATTTTACAAGTTGTTCTATGTATCAATCTGAACTATAAATTTTAGAGAAATAAACAATTGTTAAGGAGAAACACAATCAGATGACTGACTCTAAGAAAGTATAACATTGATGATATTATATTTTTCTACAAAAGATTTTTTTTTAAAGTTCTATCTATTTAATAAAATGTCAGTGGAACTCCTTTTAACTAACATATCCTACAATTAAGGATTAGAGAGCTAAATATCTGGTTTCACAATTACATTTCCTGCCATCGGAACTCCCAACTGGTTTTTTGGGAGCACCAAAGCGGTCGGCTTATAAATATTAGGCCGTGATGATGTTCAACATATGAGATGTCAATCTACACTCTTTATAAAAAAAAAATGTATTGGTGTAATCAAATGAATAAATGACCTTACCCTGCATGAGCCCTTCAACATAATTGCATATATTATTCATAGCTATCCATGCTTATTTCAGCCATTGCTTGGCTTTCTAGATATTTGGTCAATGTTTTCATATTATTTGTTGTATAATTTTCGGGGATTTTGATTTCTCAATCACTTTTTTTTTTCAAATTCAACAGCCTTTTCATTTTCCAATATCATTTTGAAGTACATATATACAAGAGTATTCATTACAAATTGCATGAAGCATAGCATTGCTAATAAAAGTACACATGTTTTCCATTTTGATATCTCACGATTTAAACCATTCAAATTAGCATTCAACTCTTGTACTTCATTTACATTCTCATCTTCGTTGGAGCTCCCATCCACATTTGAAAGGTTTGTCTTTTTATCAACATCTTCGACTGCCTGGACCAAGAATTTACACTGCGTATTTGGATATGAAGCACAACTCCAAGATGTCTCTTCATCTTTATTTACCCTGTCTGCATATCTCGAGTGGGGTTGGGAGTTTGCAATAGCACCATACTTCAGCTGCTTCCAATGCTTTTATTCCTAAGCATTTCTTGATGAATATTTGTTGTTGATCATACATTGGCTGTTATTGTATGATGCTGGGTTTTGATAGTGTGCATGATTCACGCTTTTATAGCAGCTCATAGGCTACTAGCTATTGCCATGAATTTTGCCATTTGGAATTCAAATATATTGTAACAAACAAGGTGTGCTTACCTTTTTTATTTTGCTGCTAAGGGGTGGTTAGTCACCTACAACTTAAAATTGGAACTGTTATAATCTACGAGATAAACTTTTAAGATTTAGTCACATAGGACTAAAACCAGAACAAAATTTGACATTGTTAGTCAAGTAGAACTCTAACAAAACTAGATTTGGGATAATTGTACAAAATTATCCCCTTTTTTTTAGTTTTCTATACAAAAATGGGAGTTCTAGTCTCTCAAATTATTCCAAGTTTTAGCTTGGAACTAGATGATAAAAAACTAGAATTCATATTTATTTTGTTATTTTTCTTTTTTATATTTCTTTTTTCCCCTTTACTTCTTTCCTATTATGGTTATCACCATCATTAGATCATCATTATAATAATAATTATTAATATTTTATAGTCTAACCAAAAGTTATTTAATAGTAAAGAATATTTAAGCGATTATCAATCAATAGTAGTAAGTTTAAAATACATAAATAGTATTTATATATTCAAATTTCATAAATATATATTTCATGATTATAAAAATCATCCCACGTTATTTTATCAAAATATTCCGCTTCACAATTATCTCATTTTGCATGAAAATGTTCCAATTGACTAACACTCCCTAAGCGATTTCCTCGTCTTATTTGGACGGTCTACTCATTATAGCGAGCTGATTCAAGTGTGTCTTGGTGGAATTCTCCCAACCAAACTAAAGAAATTAAGGAAACAAGTTTATAATGTGTTACCTTCCTGCTTCAAGTTGCTGAAACAAATATCGGAAATCAATGAAATAGATTTATTGTACTCATTTTCATCGTGAACCAAACACAGCAACACCCTTTCAAGGAAACTAAAACAACGCTTGGATCGAATTAGGTTTTCGGTCAAGCAATGTTTTGCGGTCTTTGGGGTTTGTAAGAGCATCTCCAATCCAAAAACCCTAAATGATGTAGTTTTTATACAAAATCACTATTTCATCTCCAACCCATTACACCAAATGTTACACAAAAAAAAAGTATTCATTTTATTATTCTTATCTTTTTGTTGAAATCTAGAAGATTAAAGGAATGTGGACATTACTTGCATGTGACTCTTCATTAGCCCATGACCTTTAGTCTTCTTATTATCCATCTATATAATGTTTGTCATGGACTACAAAATGTAATGAGAAATGAAGGATGAATAAAATTACAATTTCTCTTCTCTTGTCTCTTGTCTCTTGTTTGATTTCTTTAGTATATTACAACACGTTATCAGCACGAATGGCTCTAGCCGGTTCATGATTATCGCTTCGTGGTAATAGATTTTTCGGTGTACATCTTCTGCAAGGTAATAATACCTTTGTTTGTTTATTTATTTATATAAAAGACCCCCAAAGCTCCTGGTGGTTTTCTGAAATTTACCCTTATTAGTTTGTGATGATTTATCTTGCTTTTGAAGTGTGAGTGATGCCTCCTGAAGCATGATGATATCTTTTAGTATATCTCCGATTTCCAAATTTAGTGTTATGATGTTTGTCTCCTCTTACATCTTGCTTATTTGTTCTTCAAAATGATGATGATTTGCCTCTTCATTGGGATAAAGGATTTTATGGCAATTTTTCTTCATATACTATATATAAAATAGGATTGTTATTTTGAAACTTTTGATAGCCTTTTCCCCCCCTCAATTTTTCTAAGGGGGTTTTGGTTATAAACCAAAAGATCAGCTCCCATTTACTTTATAGCCGACATAGTTCTACATGTTTCCATTGACCCAAAATACAAAGGTTATTTGGGTTAATTGCAGATAAATCCCTTGTACTATCTCCCAATTGCGGATGGACCAATTATAGTTCTATTGTTGCAAATAGACCCCCTCAGGAAACCTTTTTAGACTCTTTTAACTATCAGGAGGTATATCCTAATTAATTTTAAGGTTATTTGTGGATAGACCCCCTGTATTACTACCAAATTTGAACTTACTTCTCATGTACTTCAATTGTTACAGATTGGCCCTTAAATACCTTGTAGTTTCACATGATTCACATCTTTGAGAGTGTTTGCATTGGTTAATGGCCAGGCAATGGTCTACTATTAAGCAAACTTTCCTGTTGCACCCATCCTTTCACATCTAATTAGAAGGGCTGATCTGAGCTTTTTGTTCAATTTATTCTAACTACCATTGCTGATATAGAGGGGGGGGGGGGATGCAATAGATGATCCCACTTAATTACTCACCTAGTCCGGTTTAATACAATTTGCAAATGCACACCTTTTCTTGATTGATCACTTGTCCCGGCTAATTAGAACAGAGGCATGCATTGTAACTAATGATTATGCGGCTCCTTTATTTATTCGCTTTTGTTTGTATGCACACTTTGTATAGTGCATTATTGGTGGATTGATATATATTCTTTTGATAATTATAGCATTTCTGAACAATGTCTGACATCACTAAAAGGGAATTTGCTGAGTTTGCCGTTGATGGCAGCAATTACTTAACTTGGGCCTTGGATGTTGAAATCTACCTGAATTCTTGTGATTTAAGCAACACTATTGCTCCATTTTCTCAGAGCATCTCTGTCCAGAAGACAAAGGCATTAATTTTTTCTTCAACAAAGATCTGAAAAATGAGTACCTTACTGAAAAAGATCCTGCTATTCTATGGCAATCCCTGAAGGATCGCTTTGACCAATAGACGGCTATTATGCTCCCGCAAGCACAATATGATTGGTTGAACTTCCGATTTTAGGATTTTAAATCCGTGATTGAATACAATTCTACTCTCCACCACATTGTCTCACAACTGAAGCTCTGTAAGCAGAACATTACAGAGGCTGAATTGATTGAAAAGACCCTCTCTACATTCCATGCAAGTAATCTTGTACTCCAACAGCAGTACAAGACAAAAAAAACTATTCAAAACACTTTGAATTGATCTCTGCGTTACTAGTTGCAGAGAAACACAACCAACTTGTGATGTGCAACCATAATGCTAGACCAGTTGGTTCGCAAGCTGTGCCTGAAGCACATGCCGCAAATCAGAGTAATACTTATTGTCGTGGACGTGGTCGCGGGTCTTATCGTGGTGGTAGGGGTCGTGGTCGTCGCAATGCTAATGGTCTTCAGGACCGTGGCAAGGGTCAAAACATGGTGAAACACATCATGCCGGTTTGCCAGAAGCAAACATTTGAAAGATAACCTTTATGAAGATCTTTAGAAAAGGGAGCTTGATGATTTTGGTGATTATGTGTGATCTTATTACAATGTGAATATTTCTAATTACTCATGCACTAATATTTAGTCCCCATAATTAGTGCACTGTGATATATGATAGTAATTATTACTTGTCTTTGGTCTCGAACGTTCATTTTTACTGTGATATATGATTAGTGCATTGTGATTTTTGCATGATTATATCTCTTGATTCTTTAAGTATCTTTGTCCAGAAGGCAAACACTTTAAATTTTCTCTCTACCAATTAAGACGAGAAAAATTAATGCCTCACTGAAAAAGTATTCACTTTTTCTGGGCAATCCCTGAAGGATCGTTTTGATTTATGGAAGCCTATAATCTTCCCTCGAGCACAAATGACAGACTGAATCAGAATTTTTAGATTTCAAATACATGACTAAATATGATTCAGCTCTGCACCACATTATCTAGCAGTTGAAACTCTGTAAGCAGAATATTACAGACAATGACAAAATTGATCGAAAAGTTCTTTTCCCCATTCCACGCAAATAATGTTGTACTCCAGCAGCAGTACATGATCAAGAATTACACTTAGCATTCTGAATTGATATCTACATTAGTAGTCGCAGAAAAGCACAACCAATTGTTGATTAGAAATCACAATGTCAAACTAGTTGGCTTACGAGTTGTGTTTGTAGCACATGCTATAATTCAGAAAATTACTTATATGTGTGGACAAGGGGGAGCTATGAACATAGTAGGAGATCATATCCTGTAGCCATTTTTGGATTTTAAATCATCGATTGAATGCAATTCAACAAGTAACCTTGTACTCTTGCAGTAGTACAAGACTAAAAATGAACTAATCCTTGCATTAGTAGTTGTTAAAAACACAACCAGCTGTTGTGAGAAACTATAATGCAAGTTTAATTGGTTCACACGCAGTGCCTGAAGCACATGTCATAATTCAAACTAATACTCATAAGCTTGGACGAGGGGAGTTAGTGGACATTGAAGTGGATCTTATCGAGGTGGTCAAGGTAAACTATTTGGTTTTTTTTTTGGATTATATGCATTTGTCAGACAATTTTAATTTATCTTGAGTTTGCTTTAAACTCATGAGATCCTATGTGGCTTTTATTCATATGTGTATAATTTAGAATTTGTCTGACCTAAAATACATCATGTTTGTTTGTTGGAAATTTGCAGTAAAAAGACAATGAAAGAAAATTTGACTTGTATTCTCTCAAAATTAATTATAATTTGGATTCCGGTTACAAAAGAGAGGAGAATGAATTTGA
>BQKN01066076.1:202467-234513 GCA_022839385.1 Asparagus kiusianus
AAACGGTTCTGGAACCGTTCAAATCGTGCTTGAACGAGTTAAACGCTAAAAACAGCGTTCTGGGCTCAAACTGTGCGTTTCTGGACCTGAAAACGCACAGCTGAGGCTAAAAACGCACAGCTGAGGCTGAAAACGCACAGCTGAGGCTGAAAACACACAGCTGGTGCTGTTTTAGAGATTAACTCTGCGTTTTAGGCTGAAAACGCAGAGTTGGGCCGCAGCTATGCGTTTTGACGTTATATTACAAGGGTAAACTCTGCGTTTTGATGTTATAACGCTGGTTCGACCTATGTGTTTTGGCTCTGTAATGCAGAGGCGAACCCTAGGCGGGCTTGGCGAGCTTCAGGCTAAGTCTAATGTTCTGATGAAGCCCAGTCTTGCAGACGGACTTCAGAACATAACTTGCTACGAAGAACAGGTCATAACTTTCAAACCGTACGTCGGAATTGGACGAATTATATATAAAAATCGGCTATCTCGACGAGACGGAGCCGACCAAACCCACCCCATAGGGTTCGGTTTGCTCTGTCAATTTTACCAAATTCCTTACGGTTTGAGAGATATCTGCATTTTTAGTATGAAGAGACCGTTGATTTGTAGTCTCTTTTGCTAGGGCGCCGCAAAGATCGTCATCTTGTAACCTTCGTCTTAGCTCCTTGAAAATATGAGAGTCGTCAGATTATAACTCCCGATGTTGATCATGAAGGTTGTTGAATTGGGGCTTTCATTAGTTGTTGTGAAGGTCGTTAGATGGTAACCTTCTACGTGAAAGTCCTCAAATTGTGGCCTTCTGGAAGTCGTCAGATTGTAACTTCCATCATCGGTGTTTGATGGGGGATCAACTATCTATTGTGATTTTTAGACAGCCTACAATGTTGCGATGTGTTTAAGATTTAGGGACCCAAATTCTTTTAAATTCTGGCATGAGCGATTGGGTCATCTTGGGCATAATATGATTTGTCGGATTTCCTTAAATTAAATGGGGGCATTCAAACCAAATCCGACCTACTGCATATCACAATTTCCCCCCTTCATCTAATACGTGGTGAATAAGCGAAACATTTCCCATCTGCGTATTCTTTATTTGCAGTCCATATTTCTATATCACCACCCTAGCGTACCTCTATTGGGCCTTAGCAAAGATAAGGTACATACATTATTTATGAAACTCCGTCAATAATTTAGTACCTATGGCCCATGTCAGGGGATCAATTTATAATTTGGTACGCTGACTGCATTTTTTTAATGAAGATCAATTCTCGACATTAGGGGGAGATTAGCGCCCAAAATATACAAGAATGTCGAGAAATTTCATAAAATGAAAAGAATCTTCATTTTTAGATCCACGTACTAGTAAGCTGAACTAGAAGTTCAGTATAAAATTATTTGCCAAAGATAGGAGTGACTAAGCCCCATATTCATCTTGAGTATATCAACTGATGATTTGGTACGCCAGAAGCATACTGTGCCAGAAGCATATGAAACATGTTAGTGTAAAAGATAAAAGTCCGCGGTACACTAAATCTATTATAGAAAGACAAGTCACTCCCATAACCTCCGGAAGAGGCTTGTCCTGAAGACGAAATCTCCAGTAAATTGCACGTGCACTTGATAATCATAATATTGGAGATGCGGAACGTCCAAATCCAAACATTAAGGGAAATGTCGAGGATTTGGTTAAAATAAAATAAGCTTTGAAGTGGCCACGAATTTGTGAAAAAGGAGAAATATATAATAGAAATATAAAAGTTGTCGACAACATAGCTGCCTCTACAGTTGCTCTTACTATCTCTGAAAATAATCTGGATCCAGAACCTAAGTCGGTAGCAGAGTGCTTGAAGCACTCGGACTAGGTGAGATGGAAAGTGGCAATTGAGGCTGAGCTGAACTCGCTAATGTATTTTGAACCTGTAGTTCATATATCCCTGCAGGATATAAATGGGTCTTCATAAGAAAAATAAATGAGAATCATAAGGTGGTGAGATATAAAGCGAGATTCATAGCTCAATGGGTTCATGCAGAGACCCGGCATCAATTTAGATGTAAAATATTCTCCTATTAGTGATTATATTATGTTCCGCAAGTTAATACATATGGCAGAAACTATAAATTTATATATGCAGTTGATGGATGTTGTGACCGCATATTTATATGGGTCACTAGACGCTAATATTTATATGAAAGTCCCTGATGGACTTAAAATCCCTGAATTGAGAGAAAATGAGAATCACAACATGTATAGCATTAAATTGCAAAGGTCGTTATACGACTTGAAACAGTCAGGTAGAATGTGGTATAACCGACTGAATAAGTTCCTCCTGAAGAGGAGATATGCAAATAATGATATCTACCCTTGTGTGTTTATAGAGAAATCTAAAAATGGCTTCTGTTCATCTCAATCTATGTTGATGATATAAATATTATTGGAACGCACAAGGAGCTTACAGAAGCTAGCTCATGCCTAAAGATGAAGTTTGAAATAAAAGACTTAGGAAAAATCAAATTTTGTCTTGACCTGCAGATCGAGCATGTTCCTAAAGAAATATTGGTATATCAGTCAACCTACCTGAAGAAGGTCATGAAGAGATTTTAAATGAATAAATCTCATGAACTTAGCACACCAATGGTTGTTAGATCCCTTGAAGTGGATAAAGACCCATACAAACCTAAAGAAGATAATGAGGATATTTTAGGACCTGAAGTCCCGTATTTGAGCGCTCTATTGAAGCACTTCTTTGTACCATGCCTGATATTGTATTTGTGTTATACTTGCTAGCAAGAATTAGTGCATCTCCTGGAAGGAGATATTGAAATAACATTAAATATATCCTCTGATATCTTCAAAGTACAAGAGATATTTTGTTTATCAAAGTATGACATTAGTGGGCTATATTCTGATGTTGGTTATAAGACTGATCCCCATATTACCAAATCTCTGACTGGTCATGTTTTTTTTTCTATAGTGGTACCATTGTTTTTTTTTTGGAGGTTTATTAAGCAGACAATGGTTAATACTTGAAACCACTCAGAGATTGTTCCTCTATACGTCTCCCACGAGAATATGTATGGTTAAAATCACTGATAAAACACATTCGATGATCGTGTGGCATATTAAACGAGGATATGACCCCCGATGTCCTTTCTAAGGATAATGTAACTTGTGTTGCATAAATGAGATGTGGAAATTTTTTATCCACTTGCACTCGAAAATAATAATGAAATTAACATAGATAAGTTCGCTCTAAGTTGTGACAATCTAGAAGATTTGATCACCAAATCCCTTAATACATCAACTTTTAATTTTATGGTATCGTGCTTGGCCACCACAGTATGCATAGACTTAAATGTTTGTTGTCTTGAGGGGGAGCAAATTATTTTTCAGAATAATCCTGAAGATTAAGCCCTGAAGGCGGTAGCTGTACTCTTTTTCCCTTAGCTAATTTTTTGTCCCATTGGGTTTTTCTTAGCCAAATGTTTTTAACGAGGCAGCTAATGCAGCACAAATTTTGGATCCCGAAGATCTATAGTTGTACTCTTTTTCCCTTTGATAAGTTTTGTCCCACAGGGTTTTCTTAGTTAAAGGTTTTTAATGAGGCAACTAATGCAACAAGAAACTTCTAATGTCGTGTACTCTTTTCCTCGACTAGTTTTTTATCCCACTGGGTTTTTCTAGCGAGGTTTTTAACGAGGCATTGACATCAGAAAGTAATGTCCAACGGGGAGTGTTGAAATCTAGAAGATTAAAGGAATGTGGACATTACTTGCATGTGACTCTTCATTAGCCCATGACCTTTAGTCTTCTTATTATCCATCTATATAATGTTTGTCATGGACTACAAAATATAATGAGAAATGAAGGATGAATAAAATTACAATTTCTCTTCTCTTGTCTCTTGTCTCTTGTTTGATTTCTTTAGTATATTACAACACTTTTAAATTTTTTATCTATTTAAAAAATTAACAAATTATATAAGTATACAATATATTACATATAACTAATTATAATAATATATTTTATGAATAAAATACAAATATAAATATTAAATCAAATTAAAATATTATTTTAATAAATTCAACTAAATATTATATTTAATATCACAAAAGAAAACATCACACACGCAAGCAAAAAAACAAAAGGCATTACATTTAACATAAAAAAAAACACAAAGACACAGTCCATATTGATAAAATGCTAAGTCTCTGAATTAGTATATTCATCCCACAAATGATCAATTAATGCATCTCGAAGTGCAATATGAGCTTCTTTATTCTTGATTTGTCAACGACGAGCGAGGAATTCTTCAAACCGAGCATAAAAGAATTATGAACAAAAGAACTAAACGAGGTGAAAGATCTCAAAATATGGGTTCCGGTACTTTTGCCCAATATTTCGAGCATCTTCGACATTCTGATGATAATTTCCCAGAATACTGAAATGTAGTTTTAGTTTATGTAGGATGTTCTATTTTTTTAAATTTTAATGTATTGCAATTAGATGTAATTTTTAATGTCCTAATTGATGTGTAGTTTTTTTTATGTCCTAATGTTTATGTTGTATTTTTTTTATCTAAATGGTGTAGTCTGTCTTATTTCTTCATTTGGTTCTACTATTATGAAATTTTAAGTGTTTGAATTAAATTATCTATTTATTCCAATGTTGAATTTTATTTTAATAATTATTTTATACTCAAATTTTATTATAATAGTTAATATAAAATAATATATATTATTAATTAATACAATTATAAATAACAAAAGGGAAAAAAGTTTGTTTATGTATTTCCTCTCATGAAACCTTCCATAAAAAGTTTTCACAAAATAATAATAATAATAATAATAATAATAATAATTACGCTAATGCTATTGTGTTACATTATTTCTGGCATAATACTGTGACATTCCACTATTTTAGAAGCGCCAAAACACTTCAAAATGGAGTTTTGACGCTCATTGGAGATGCCTTAAACCAAACAAGCCCTAGATGTAATTCTATGACAGCGATTGCTCCTCACGAGCCAAGATGATTCTTATTATTCTCATTTTATTTTATTTTATTTTACTTATTTTCTATTTCCATAAGGGCCCGTTTGGTTGGTTTCTTAAAAACCAAGAAAAGGAAATTGGTACAAGGAAATCAATAAAATAATATTTTTATCTATTTCCATCCCTAAAACTCACCCACAACATCTAATAAAATATTATTTTTATCTTCCAACTCATCTCATTTCATCTCCTTTCTTACCTTTAAAAATAAACCAAATACAAAAAATATGTCACATCATCCAACTCATCACAACTCATCTTATCCCATTTTTAAAAATCACACACATCATCCAATAATATTGTGACAACTCATCTCATCTCATTAAACCTTCACTTCCATCCATTTCCTCAAAAAAAAACAAGAAATTGATTTCTTTAAGTATGTGTCACATCATCCAATAATATACCTCCAACTCATCTCATTTCATCTATTTTCTTATTTTTAAAAACGAACCAAACACAAACAACCTCAAAACATCATCTAATAATATACATCCAATTCATTTCCTTATTTTTTTAACCAACCAAACAACCTCAAAACAATTTTTTTAAAAAAATCACTCACATCATCCAATAATAAGATAACAACTCATCTCATCTCATCTCCTATTCTATAATTTCCTTCTTTTTTAAACCAACCAAACAACCTCAAAACAATTATTATAGGAAATAGGTTTCCTATTCTTTGATTTCCCAAAAAAAAATGTGAAACGAACAGCCCCTTAAAAAGGAAGGAAATTATAGAATAGTAGATGAGATGAGATGAGTTGTCACCTTATTATTGGATGATGTGAGTGATTTTTTTTTTAAAAAAAAATTTGATGTTGTTTGGTTGGTTAAAAATTAAGGAAATGAATTGGAGGTATATTATTGGATGATGTTTTGAGGTTGTTTGTGTTTGGTTCGTTTTTAAAAATAAAAAAATAGATAAAATGAGATGAGTTGGAGGTATATTATTGGATGATGTGACACATACTTAAGGAAATCAATTTCTTGTTTTTTTTTGAGGAAATGGATGGAAGTGAAGGTTTAATGAGATGAGATGAGTTGTCACAATATTATTGGATGATGTGTGTGATTTTTAAAAATGGGATAAGATGAGTTGTGATGAGTTGGATGATGTGACATATTTTTTGTATTTGGTTTATTTTTAAAGGTAAGAAAGGAGATGAAATGAGATGAGTTGGAAGATAAAAATAATATTTTATTAGATGTTGTGGGTGAGTTTTAGGGATGGAAATGGATAAAAATATTATTTTATTGATTTCCTTGTACTGATTTCCTTTTCTTGGTTTTTAGGAAACCAACCAAACGGCCCCTAAACCAACCAAACAAGCTCAAAACAATTATTATAGGAAATAAGTTTCCTATTCTTTGATTTCCCCAAAAAATTGCGAAACGAACAGTCCCTAACGCCTCGTTTGGTACGCGGGAATGAGGAGGAATGGAATGCAATTCCCACTTCTCATTCCCTCATACCAAACACACCTATATTTTAGATGTTGGAATGACCATTCCCTAGGAATGATCATTCCCACTATTTGTGGGAATGAGCATTCCAAGTGAGAAGATAAGGAATGGTCATTCCCATTCAAGTGAGAATCAAAAACTAGTTAGGTATTTTTCATTCTTATCTATATTAATAATAAAAATCAATCTATCTAATGACTACGATTTTCTCTCTCCCTGCACCGAAATAAAAAGCTCTCCCTGCACCGAAATAAAAATCAATTATATTCATCGCCTTGGGTAGCTTTGGCGATATTGACGAAGAGCGAAACTGTGATCTCCTATCGGTCTCTCGCAAGCGCGATCAGGTGCGATTAGTTTCCCAAATAATTTAATCTTTCTAGTGCTTATTGATTTTCTATCTACGTGAATCAATTTTTTTCCTGAAAATTTTCCTGAATTGTTCTCATATTGTTCCCTTGCTGTTGAATCTGTTCTCAATCATTGAAAAAATTGAATTTTGATGCATTTTCTTGCATATTTTTTTCTTAGAAAATGGAGATTAGGTTTCTGGTCTAGATTAAGAATCAATTGGCACAGAAAATTGCAGATTGCGATGAAAACGAAGATTAGGTTTCTCATATTGTTCTTTTTACACTCAATAGAGGTATGATGAGATGCTAACTAATCTAATTCAGAATCACCTCAAATCCTACATTTCTAACCATAGTAAGTCTGCTAGAATGCTACTTTCCAACTCTTGCATCACGACACTCCATTCAAACTCAAGCATTTTTAACATACTCATTATATTAACCAGTACATAATGTAAATCATACTTGAGACATATAGATTTATTCAACTCTGTTCTGTAGGAATGTAAACAATTTAAATAAACATGAATGCTGTTTAGGTTCTTCTCTTCTTTTTTCTACTTTTTCTTAGTAGCTTGATGACAATTTGTGTCGTGGTTTGATGTATATTTGTAAGTGATTAACTAGTTGCTTATATCAATTACAATATCTGCTGTCCGACATCAACAACTGTAATTTAAGAATATATAACTGAACAATTGAAAAAAAGCATAGTATAAGTTGGATTCTTATTATTTTTTTATCATGGTGAGTTCCGGAGTCGGGTAGCAGTCTCTACAGCATATTGAAGACATAAAGGAAACACATTATTGCATCTAAATATATTATTATTGTTTTCCGAATCTCTGTCGACCAATTTATATATGCTATGTTCATATTACCAATCCAAGACCATTTCATGATTATGTTATCTGTGATAAGATCAATACTTATAATTGCAACAGTGGTGTACTGAGTCGACATATCCCACCAATGTTTAAATAGGTTTTGTGGCTAAGAGATAGTGAAACATGATGACTTTCCAGTTCATATATCCGAGTATTCTATTGTGGCCAAACATTCTCATATATGGAATTTTATAAATATTCTTCCATTATAAGGGCTATGTTGATAGCTCCGACACACTCGTATTCGTAGTGCTTCGTTGTGGGAGTATTATCTTTAGGGCTGTAAAAATTATGTGTATCCTCACCTATGTTATCTGGATACTTCTATTTGAAGCTGTACCCGTGCTTGGCACGTACCCGTGCCTGAAACTTCTTGGACATTTCTTGAGAATATATGCATATGTTAATTCAGGTGTTTGCTCAATTTTATAATACATTATTCATTTAAACATCTGTTACATGAAAACATTCATACTCACTAGCATGGACCAGTATGAGATTCCAGTGTAAGTCCTCAATATATCCCTGATTGGTGGACTCAGAGATAAAACACTTATCTCCTACACTGCAAGCAACTCTTAAGATGCTATTATCATTGTAACACTCACTTAAGTGTGTTTAGTTATGGGGTCTTTACTAGCATTTTCCTTCAAATTTCTAGCTTGTTTAAAACCTAAGTTCATCAGAAATAGCATTGATGTAATGTGTTGGATCCACGTTGTTGTTGTGTCACACTTCCCTTGTGTATTATGTTGCTTCACACCAGTGGATACTCATCTCATGCCTGATGTCTTTTAATTGTTAGAAGGCAGTGTGTAACTAATAGTGGTAGTCCTCACAGATTCTAGAGTGGCGACCCTTACTCATGTTATATGTCAGTTAATCCTTTACACTAACTTACTGTGATGCACTTACACAAGTTACCTCAAATACCATTTGCAGTGTGAGATGTTATATGTTTACTCTCTTGAAGATTTTAAATTGTTTACATTCCAAAATGAATATACTCCTTTACACTTATGCAGTCAAGATATATCATATTATGGATTCTGATGCCGAACGGAGAAAATTGAAGAAGTTGGTTGCTGTCCAAGCACATATGAGAAATGTGCAAAGCGTAGTGGCTTGGTGGTTCTAATTTTCATCTCACATAATGAAAATTTACATTGAAAAAAAATCACTAAGAGAGCGATATTTGATAGATTTTTATTCTAAAAGGAAAAATGTATATCGTCTAGCATATGCAAGTGAAGTAACTTGTTATGATCAGCTTAGAATGTATAGGAGCTCTTTTAGGAAATTATGCACTATGCTGCAAAATGTAGGACTAAATAATACAAAAAATATGTTGGTAGATGAGCAAGTAGCAATGTTTCTACATATCCTCGCCCACCATGTGAAGATCAGAGTCATAAAACAAATGTTTCAGCGTTCAGGGGAAACTATTAGTCGGCATTTTACTCGTGTGTTACACGCCGTGATACGTCTACACGATATTTTGATTAAGAAACCCGAGCCAGTGCCGATTGACTCAACAGATGCGAGGTGGAAATGGTTTAAGGTAATCTATAATATAAGTATCATTTGTATTTATCAATTTTTATAAGTAATTTAACACATTAAAATTTCCCTAATGTCTAGAATTGTCTTGGAGCTTTAGATGGGACATACATAAGGGTGAGGGTGGCTGTGGAGGAAAAATCTAGGTATCGAACACGAAAGGGTGAAATTGCTACAAATGTTTTGGGTGTATGTTCTCAAGACATGCAATTCATATATATACTTCCCGGTTGTGAAGGGTCAGCTGCTGATAGTAGAGTCCTTCGAGAAGCAATAACTAGAAGAAATGGGTTGAAAGTCCCACGTGGTACGTTACTTATAATTTATAATTCATTTGGATTTATTAATCATCAACTCCATTGGTATTTAATTAAATACATTTTTGACATGTCTAATCATAGGTAATTATTATCTAGTTGATGCTGGATACACAAACTGTGAAGGTTTTCTTGCCCCATACAGAGGTCAACGATACCACTTGAACAAATGGAGAGACGGACACCAACCTACAACTATGCAAGAGTTTTTCAACATGAAACATGCATCGGCTAGGAATGTTATTGAGAGATGTTTTGGATTGCTTAAATTAAGATGGGGGATCTTACGCAGTCCTTCATTTTACCCTATAAAGACTCAAAATCGAATAATCATGGCATGCTGTCTTTTACATAATTACATAAGGAGGGAAATGGAGATTGATCCATTTGAAGAGGGTCTTGATGTTATAGAGGAAACAACTCAAATGGCTAATAATGATTCAATTAGCACAATTGAAACTACAACAGCTTGGACTTCATATCGAGATAACCTCGCAAATTTAATGTATAGCCAGTGGATAGGGGAAGAAGAGTAGCTTATTAGATGATATCATTGATGATGTGGCATTAACACTATTTTATTAGTTAGTATTCAATTTTATGTTATCATGTTGTTTTCAAATTGTTTGACATTTATTTTAATTAGAATTAATATTATTGTGCTTTTTTTGTACGTTGGATGCATTATTGTGCTTTTTTTTTATAAGTTCATTATACTTGCTACAAACCAAAATATTTGCTTACTTTCATAAATCATCTAAGCAAGACTTATTTAAAACTATCGTGATGATGTAAATTTGGAAATTATTATATGGTTTATAAACAATTCAGGAATGGATCAAGAAGATCAACGAGGACCTGGAAAGAATAAGCGAACATGGACAATTGAGGAAGACCAGAAGTTGATTGATGCATTGTTGGAGTTACACCAAACTGGAAAGTACAATGCTGATCGTGGTTTCAAGCCTGGACACTATAATGCTGTTGAGAGGTTACTTGCCATTTCACTACCTAATTCGGGGTTAAAGGCTGATCCGCATATTAGATCAAGGATGAAAACTCTTAAGACACAATTCAGTATTGTGTTTGATATGCTCAACTGCAGTGGTTTTGGATGGGATGAAACGAAGCAATGTGTAACTGCTGAAAAAGAAGTATGGGATGAATATTTAAAGGTATTTAGTTATTCAAATTTAAATCTAACATGTTAATTTTATTATATCTGGTATCTTCTTAATTAATGACTACTGATTTTTTAAACGAATTTAATTGCAGGCCCACAAAGATGCTACACAATTCAAAGAGAAAGCTTTTCCACACCTTGATACCTTATCTATTGTGTTTGGTAAGGATCAAGCGACAGTAAAGGGAATGGAACACCCATATGATGTTATAGAAGAACTTGATAGGGAGGCTGGTCATGATACTGATGCTGATGATATACCTGAGTCACATTCTCAAGAGGTAATACCTGATAACACGGGTGAAGCTTCCTCCAAGCATAAAAAGAAGAGACGGTTATCGGGGGATAGCGAGTCATTCGAGATAATGCGGGAATCTTCTGCATATGTAGGAAGTGAACTTTTTAGGTCGAGCCAGTTAATTAAGGATGGGTTAGATGATGTGGCTTTGACTGAGAAGAGAAAGAGGTTTACTGAATACGTAATGAATATGAATTTACCTATGGATCAATGTTTGACAGCAATAGGGGCGATTGGTACTAACCGTGATTTGCTGGATTTATTCTTCACACTTAGTGATGATTTGAAGAATGTTTGGGTGAGGCGCTATGCAAGTGGGCAATTTTAGATTGACAATTTAGGCTAGTATATCATTTGGCTATTTCGAAACTTATTATTTTAGTTGGTATTGTTTTATGGATTATTGCTATTATGAATTGAGTGATTTTGATACTTTATCAAATAAGTTAATTTATATATCTAGAACTGTGGATTGTGGATATCATTCTTTTTTTTTTTGGACCTATGAAAGATACGATAATCTTTTTTTTTATTTTTCTTTAATTTTTAAGACTAAGAAATAGCGAGTATTGTTTAAAAAATATAAACGAAACATACACCTGATGGATAACACGAGCATTAGTATAACACATACCTAGATTAATATAACATATGCGTATATAAATTTATTTAGTTATTATCATTAATGTTTATTTTTTATCTTATTAAAAATCTATGTTGTTGTAAGGGCATTATTAGAAAATGAGATTTCATTCTCACTTGTGTACTAGTGATACCAAACATGGGAATGAGAATGAGATTTTCATTCTAGCTTCATTCTACGAACGCACCCAAACAAGAGAATGAGAATGACCATTCCATTCCCACATGCAATCCATTCCATTCCTTCTTCCATTCTATTCCCAAGTCTGTTCATTCCCGCGTACCAAACGAGGCGTAAGGATCTATGACTTCTTAACAACATTTCGTACACACGGCCAGCTGGAGCTTCAACATCGATCCAGCCACGCGAGGCTATTTCCGTCAATTCCTCCAAATTTCCACCACGACCACGTGCTCTTCCCGCTCCTCCACCGCACCCCACCTTTTTTAAAATTCAAAAAAATAGGGAGATAGTAATAATAATAATAATAATAATAAAACAAAAGAAAGCAGACATCCAACCGCTCCCTCTCCCACCTCATCCCAACCGTCCATCTCCCCTCGTTCCCACCATTTAAACCCCCCTCCTGCCCTAATTCCTCTCCCTCAAACCTCAGGGGGGGAAAAAGATCAAGAAAGAAAAAAAAAATCAGCAAAAATAAAAAAATAATAAAAATGAGAGAGATCCTCCACATCCAAGGCGGCCAATGCGGGAACCAGATCGGCGCGAAGTTCTGGGAGGTCGTCTGCGCGGAGCACGGCATCGACTCCACCGGCCGCTACCACGGCGACTCAGATCTGCAGCTGGAGCGGATCAACGTCTACTACAACGAGGCCGGCAGCGGCCGCTTCGTCCCGAGGGCCGTGCTCATGGATCTCGAGCCCGGGACCATGGACTCCATCAGATCTGGGCCCTACGGCCAGATCTTCAGGCCCGACAACTTCGTCTTCGGCCAGTCCGGCGCGGGGAACAACTGGGCCAAGGGGCACTACACCGAGGGGGCGGAGCTCATCGATTCGGTCCTCGACGTCGTGAGGAAGGAGGCGGAGAACTGCGACTGCTTGCAAGGTATGATCGATTTCTTGATCCGTCGTTCGATTTTGCGGCTGGATCCGTGGGATTAGACGTTGACGTTTGAATTGCGTGCTTATAAGGTGTTTTTTTAGAATTGTCTTTGTTGACATTTTTGTAGTTCCAACTAAGGTCAGATCCAATTAGGAATGGTACTGGTTATAACTTGCAAATATTATATAACTAGTAGCACAACTAACGTTGCCCGTGATTGTAGTCTATTGGCACTGAGAAGAACTACGTGATATTTTCATTTTTTTTAATTATAAAAATGATGTAGTTGTAGATGTCTTATCGAGCTACATATGAAATGCTGCTCCATGGTTCATCAGAATCCTAAACTATTGGACGTAGCTAAGGGGGAACTATCCGCTGGTTCTGTTGACTGGATAGTTGGTGCTCCAAGGAGGGGGAAAAAACGGTGGACTAGCGCGCACTGACTCATTTTGTGGATAGGTAGTCCTTGAGGCATCGACTTTCTAGTGGACAGATTACAATGCGTAATTTCTCCTTAGACGGGTACAACTCAAAATATGTAAAACCACCTTATGTTTTCTCAATTGTGGACGTCTGTCCTTGCAAAGTTTCTCAAATGACCCATTACTCTTTAGGGTGTATTTTGTATTGGAGAAGAAGGAAACAACAATGGAGGTGTCAGAGAAAGGGAACACCCTTTTCTGGGATGGTGGGTGCCCATTTGAGTAATTGGATGTTGTGTTTTGGATATAAATAAGAAATGTAACTTTATTTCACATCGAATTACTTAAATACTTGTTGGATACTAGTTTGATTTCATGAGGCCTTTGTCAATTTTGCAAACTTCTCGCCTTTTCTACGTTGGTGTTGTAATGTTACTCAGACGGAGAACCAAAAGGAATATATACGTAGGAGTAAAGTTCTGTGTTATCCTCTAATGTGAAGCTTATTGGAATTCTCAATTTAAATTTAAGAGAAAAATGCTTCTAATCCCTTGGCACTTTACCCATGTGATCCATGCCAAGCTGTTAACCCATAGATTGAAACCTCTTACTTTCTTCCAATTTTCTTTTCTTCCTCTTTTATTCCTTTTATTTCATAGGTAGTGCATTGAACTTAGAAATATCCATACTATATTCATTCTTTCGTTTAGAAGCAGCTTTAATGGTGGTCACGTGATGACTACATTCAGTGTAACTGACGTGCTAGTGTAATGTCTGAAGTTAACCTACATTTCTTCTTGTTTATCTTCCTTTCCCACATCTTTTCACCATGTCTATATTTCAGATATACAATTCAATTTTGGCAAAAGGAAATATTGATTTACTCTCTTTTGGAGCATATACCACTAGCATTAAATACAGAAGGCAAGCGTAAACACCTCTAAACCCAAAAGAATTGTAGAGAAACGATGAAATGAAATAGGTCTAAAAGTTACAGGTAAGATAAATGAAATGGAAGGTATATGCTATATGTTGTACAGACAAAAAATGATGGCTTGCCTCTTGCATTTCATGCTAAATGGATGCCTCTTTGAAAGAGAAAAAAAAAAATTTTTCCTTTTAAAATCAGACTGAATATCATAAATGTACAGAGATTGGAGAAATGCAAACAACTTTTAAAGAAGAAAGACATATTGGAAGATACGTGGACTAATTTAGAAATGAAAATGTAGGACTCATGTGTCAACTGTATTAAATGCAAACTGACATAGTGACATGTGATAGTTGTCAAAAGTGCTACTAGAGAGCAAAACGTGCATAGTGTGAGTATTTCTAAAAAATATGATTCACCGTTTTTTGTTCTACAGTAAGCAAACGAGGTAATAATGTTAGAAGGCTGTAAAGGTTTTCTGCCTTTGAATTTTTTATTTGGGAGGGAGTTACTTAGGCAAAAATTAAGAGTGTCCTGAGCCTTTTCTTTTAATTTTGAATCTAGAGTGGAACCATGGTTTGGTATCTCCTGTTTAGCCTTAACTCCTCAATCAAGAAATTTTTGTGGACAACAGTGCTTATTAATTTTGGACTTTAGCTTAAGTATTTTAAATTTGAGACAAATTTTAAATAAGTATTAATGTAGGTATGACAAAGCAGTCGATCTAGTATTTGTAACACGCCATTATTCTTTTAGAAACAATATATTGGTTTTGCAGGGTTTAATTTAAGGAAAATTGCTTTCACCCCGCTACAAATTTGAATTTATGTGTTGGCCCCAAGTTGACTAGTCAAAGGTAAAAATATCTCTACCTTTTTCTTCATATTTTTTGTCGACTCCATCATGGATCATTTCTTTTTCAAAATCTGAAAATCATAGCCCCACCCCCACCCCCCACCCCCCGTGACATCTTCCTCGTATCTCCAATCATCACATCTATCCATTCTCCAACCTCATCTCCCTTCTGTCCATCACCCTTACCGACCCATCCCCCCACTCACTGCCCCCAGCCACCCATCCCCCTCTTCACCTCTCACACGAGTCAAAGCACGTCCTGCTATCACAATACTGCCCTACTCCAACCCCAACCAAAAATGCCTCTACTTTCTCTATTTTTGTATCTTTTACTATTTTAAAATTAAGGTAGATACAATTGAATAGAAGCACATAAAAATTAACAAATTGTATGAAAATTTGACATCTTTATATGAAAATGTAGAAATTTATGACTATTTTTCTTTTTTACTTTCTACATTTACCTCTTACTATCAACCTTTCTGTATTACTTTCTACATTGAGCTCTTTGCTCTACGTCTCTTTTAACTATATTTTTCTACTGTCCACCTTCTATTCTGATACATTTCTTCTTTTTCGGCTATCTTTCATTCTTGCTGACTAAATTTCTCCTGTCCTGGCTTCGTTTCTTTTTTATTCTCCACCTTTATCCTTTTTAGTTTGCATTTTTTTCTTTTTGGGCTAACTTTCGGTCTTACTGTTCTAGCTACGTTTCTTTGTTATTATCAACCTTCTTTTTTTAAAAGCTATGTTATATTTCTTATCATTAACCTTGGTTCTTTTCTTGTTTATCAACCATGGTGGAGTTCTCAGTTGCTCCTTGTGTTTATTACATGTTCAATAAGTACATTCCCGTAAGTGTACTTTTTGGTATTGGAGGTTAGTAACTATGGGTACACTAGGGATGATCAGTTCTCATGTGTTCAGCTTGTGAGCTATGACATGGTAAATAGTGCTAGCTAGAAGTTTTGATCCATTGAATTAGGAGCTTGAGGGTTAAAGTAAGTACAAGATTGTCGTTGATGCACTAAAGATATGCTTTAAAAAAATTGTTAAGGCGTTGCATTTGGAGCTTCCAAAAGAGTGCCTCTTTACTAGCTTTCTCTATTTTGCATCTGACTATTTGGGTAAGACTCGATGCCACGGAAAATGAAGAGATATCATTGTTTGCATGGAAGTATAAGGCTCATATAATAGTTGAATAATGCACAGATTTAAAAATTTGCTGAACGAGTTGTTTATAGCACAATGGAAAAAAATGTTGACAATAGTATTGGATTTGTTGAAGAGATGAGGGAAGGAGGAAGGCAGAAGGTTCTAAGAGAGAGATTATTGAGATCTTCTGGAAATAAGTGATGTTGTATATGGGTAAGATTTAAAAGATTAAGGGATTTTCACTTTTAATTAGTCAACTTGGGGGGGGGGGGGGGGGATCACACATAAGATTCAAATACTTCTGAGTGTGAAGAGCTCGCTAACCTGGGATTCAACTTGTGTAATAATGTAATAATTAGACAAAGTTTTAATAAAGCATTAGTTTCGGTGTATCGAAGATTCAATCAAGTATTTTAACTTGTTAAAATGGCTTTTTTCTAAATTTCTAATTTTATTGTTATCATTATTATTTTGGCAAATGCTACACATTGTTCTTTTTTAGTCTACTCTAACTAAATGGTCTATAAGGCTAAAATAAGGAAACAAATGATGTTCATCTTACACCCCCTGCATATCTTTAACCGGAAGTTGATAGTATAAATTAATATTCTAGTGAAGTGATTTTTTTCTTGTCTAAGTTTGAGATTTGTGGCCTCATTAAAACTATTCTCTTGAACCCGGGAGATTAAGTTTAGACTCACAAACATATGATCCACCTTAAGTAATTTAAGTTGAGAGGGAGACGATGACATGAAAGGGTCTGCCAGGATAACAACCTTTCTTAGTGCTAATGTCCCGGCCTGTCAAGTTCAATATCATTTCTGATGGCAGTTATAAAATATCAAACTATATCATTGTAAGTTTAATATCATATCTCTCTTTCCACGGATTTAAGAGGAAATTTCATGTCAGTGTTTGCACTTAACTGCCTATATCTCTTCAGTTACTTGACTTTATTTTCCTTTCTTCCTCTTTGCATTTAGCAATCAAATAAAATGGAATGTTTTCACGATAGTTGTAGGAAGTCCCTTTTTCTTGCTGACAGCAGCTTTTTGAAGTAATTGATATCTGCAGCTGTCCAAGGCCTTTTTTGGTTACTCATTACCTGGATAGCATTCATGGTCACCAATATATTTTCGTTATGACTATATGTTTAATGCTGTTACCATCTTAGGAGGCTGTAAGCTCATCTTAGTCATTTTGTCTTAATATCATTATTTTCGTCAAAAGTCTGTTTTGTTGTCGAATTCATTATATCTTCTTTTGATTACAACAAATTCAAAAGGATAGTCTTTTTATAAGACTTCTTTTACACAACAAAGCGAAAATTACAACTTTTGAGAAAATAACACAATAGCTGTTTATCAACTACTGCTTTTGTGGGACTTTGCCTGTGCCGGGAGCGCGTTTATCGAAGTGAGAATTTGAAACGAAGATCTTATCAAAGTAAGATAGTCGTTCTTCTTAAGATCAAGTCAAAGCTCGAACTCAAGGAATTGTTTCAAGAACTCAAATCTCTGCTCTCTCTGCTCTGGATTGCTCTAACAAATGCTCAGCCAATGCTCTCTGTTCAGCCTTCCCCCCTCTACAAAATGATCTCAGGGGGTATTTATAGTCCCGAGACAAACCGTGCTTCCGAGACAGTGTTTACTGTCTCGACGGCCGAGACAGTAAAGACTTTCTCGGGTTCCGAGACAGTAAACCCTGTCTCGGGTTCCGAGACAGTAAATACTGTCTCGGAAACCCTCAACCGCCTGACAGTTTTCTTGTAACTGCCTTTCACGTTTTAAAACTCCGTTATTCTGGCAGTTATCAACGTGATTCTCGCCCACGACGTTTCCCAAGTTCCTGAACAGTTGGTGGCCACGTGTCGGCGGTTTTCAAATCAGTTTTGACCCTCTGAGAGTTGTCTCGCGTGCGAGGCAGTAAATGCTGTCTCGCACGGCGAGACAGTAAAGACTGTCTCGCGTGGGCGAGATAGTAAAGACTGTCTCGCGTGAGCGAGACAGTAAAAGTCTGTCTCGCACGGCGAGACAGTAAAAGTCTGTCTCGCACGGCGAGACAGCAAAGACTGTCTCGCGTGCGAGACAGTCTATACTTGTGTCCTTTTTTGATTTACGGATGACTTCCTTTTGAGCTGTGTTTGGATATCTTTCAGCATTTTTTAACGCCTACAATCATTTCAAGCTTTATTTTGTAATTTCAAAGTGACCGTACCTTTGTATTGTCCTTTCTCATGCAAATTAACCTTTCCTTTTTTCGGAATAATCAGGATTTCAGGTGTGCCACTCTCTTGGAGGAGGAACAGGATCAGGAATGGGAACTTTACTTATCTCAAAGATCAGAGAAGAGTACCCTGACCGCATGATGCTCACATTCTCAGTCTTTCCCTCTCCTAAGGTGTCAGACACTGTTGTTGAGCCCTACAATGCAACCTTATCAGTTCACCAACTAGTAGAGAATGCTGACGAGTGTATGGTCCTTGACAACGAAGCTCTTTATGACATTTGCTTCAGAACCCTGAAGCTCACTACTCCTAGTTGTAAGCCCCGTTCTCTCCCTTTGTGATATTCTATAGGGTTAAGTGCACATGGATTCCCCTTTAATATCACTGTTTTGAACTAAGTATAACCCTGTAGTCTATGGAACTTAAGGGGTAGTAAGTTCAAAATAACAAGGAGTCTTATGTGCAATTAATTCTATTCTATATCTTTTTTTTCCCCACTTTGTGATAACTTGTACTTCTTATACTTGTCTGACCTCATTATTGCCCCATGTAACAGTTGGGGATTTGAACCATCTGATTTCTGTGACAATGTCGGGGGTGACATGCTGCCTGAGATTTCCCGGTCAGTTGAACTCTGATCTCCGGAAGCTCGCTGTTAACCTCATCCCCTTCCCTCGTCTTCACTTCTTCATGGTGGGTTTTGCTCCATTGACCTCCCGTGGGTCTCAGCAGTATCATGCCCTCACAGTTCCCGAGCTCAGCCAGCAAATGTGGGATGCCAAGAACATGATGTGCGCTGCTGACCCAAGGCATGGCAGATACCTCACTGCCTCTGCCATGTTTAGGGGCAAGATGAGCACTAAAGAAGTAGACGAGCAGATGATCAACGTGCAGAACAAAAACTCATCCTACTTTGTGGAGTGGATCCCGAATAATGTCAAGTCAACTGTGTGTGATATACCTCCAACTGGATTGAAGATGTCTTCGACCTTCATCGGGAACTCAACTTCAATTCAGGAAATGTTCAGGCGAGTTAGCGAGCAGTTTACTGCAATGTTCAAGAGGAAAGCCTTCTTGCATTGGTACACGGGAGAAGGCATGGATGAGATGGAGTTCACCGAGGCGGAGAGCAACATGAATGATTTGGTGTCTGAGTACCAGCAGTACCAGGATGCAACTGCTGATGAAGAAGAGTATGAGGATGAAGAGGGTGAGGAGATTTACGAACAGTAAATCACATGGCCAAACCGCTTGAGTTTGCTGCAACATCATGACTTTGTTCCCTTGTTGCTAATTCTCTTGCTTTAGGAAGTTAGCAGTGATTGAGGATATGGCATATCTTTGGGATGAGTACACCTCGAACTTCCTTATGGCTATGTGAATTACATATTCTGGTTATAACTGCTACATATCATATATTTCTAGCTATGTTGGATATGATTTGTGTGAAGTAACTATGAACTTGAGAGTGTTATGTTTGTTATTTTCGGTGCTTTGAAGCCATAACTATTTCTCTTTGCTGGTCCACTTTGGATACCAAAATGTTTTGCAATTGTATCCTTTAGTTTTTGTGAGATTCTTAGCCCCTGTTTATATAACAGAAAAAGAGATTTGGCATTTAGGTTCATACGATTCTCATGTTGTATTTCCAGTTTTGTGTTTTCAAAATTTAGATGTTAATTCATTACCAAATGAACAGTTTGCAATTTTCGGAATTTCGATTATCCTCAAAAGAACCTAGGTTATAAGTACCTTTGATTTTTTTTTTAATGAGGTCAAAAGGTTTTAGTAAGCAAGTATTCCATCATGAGAGTTTACCGCGAAAGCGATTCAAAAGTTCTATATGAACTCCTCGTGGCATAATCGTCTCTGTTGTTTGTGAGTAAACAAGTGCAGAACTAGGGTTAAATCTGGAGCTTGTTCCATTCATCAGCAATACACTGGTAAAATTAAGTCCTCCACCAACAAATGGTCCTTGTGATTTACGACCGTCCAACGAAACCGCCATTTCGATGAGAGGTATTACTATGAGGTTTTCATTTAAAAAAAAAAAATTCTACTGCTCACTGGCATGGAGGAACCCCATGCCATTCCTTTATTTACATAGTACATACACCAATGTTCACTGCAAATTGATAGCTATGTGTAGAAAAATAACTCAATTGTGAAATAACTTGAGGTCACACAGAGAGGATGAATTAGTTTATCAGATTAAATATGAACATGATAAGACCCATTCGCCTATGATTCACATTCACCGTGAACTCCCCACAAAAGATCACTTTTATCTGTAGAGAGCAAGGAGGAGAATGTTGACAGGATCAATTTTGATGAATGGCGCGCTGAACGGTTCTTCCCACCTAAGTGTAGAAGATAAACCACACAAAAACTTATACGGCTCATGAGAAACTTCCTCTGGTACTAAGATTCTGCACTAGGAACAATGGAGATAGACTTCTATGTGCAAGTGACATAAATTCCTATGATAGTTGCTCGGAGGACAGATAAAACCGAGAATGAAAAAAAATAGCAGAGGAATGAACTAAACATGCCGGGGGTTGCAAACACTTGCTTAACACTCATATCTACCACCATATTTGCACTATATTTGTTATCCCATATTCATCAAAGAAAATACTAGAAAGGGTCAACGAAGCATAATTTAGACATAAAACATCCGGAAAATACCATACTTTCTATTCTTGATGGAAAGCATAGCAATTGTAAAATCTTGGCACAAAAGCTACAAATTCCATCAGCTTACAAGACGACACAAGTACAAAACAAATCATACAGAGACACAGATGTACAATGGCAACAATGCTCACCTCAAGCTTTCACCTTTGCATCACTTCCTACAACTTTGATTTCATCAAATCCAATCTTCTTGCTCCCTATCTCATCATCAAGCTCAGGATGCTCTAAAGGAGTAATTGGATGCCTCTTAGCAGCTTTAGACCGCAAGAACAGCACAAAGGATGCTATGAAAGCCCCGAAAACAACGCCAACCAACAAAGCCACATTAATTTTCCATGGAGAGCCTTTTCTTGTATAAGCCTCCGGGCCTTCACGATACCGCATCGAGATCGATTCGGGGTCTAAAGGCTCGGAATGCATTTGATAATTGACCCCGTGCTTAACCTCGAAGCTCCACGAATAGATGTTACTGGTCTTGGTAGGATTCCCCCTTGGAGAAGAGCTTATCCCAGCGTACATCGCATCTCTCCACAGAGCGTTCGATAAATTGATTTCGCACGAGACCAAAGCTTTCTCAGGCCTCAGACCCCTAGATTTGCTAACTCTCACTTCTAGCATCTTACTAGCCCCATCATAATCAATCCAAGCATACAACTTTCGCCCACTGTTCAAAGCCAGATTGAAATCAGACGGACTGCTATTTCTCGCAGCAAGCTCACCACCAACATCAACAGCAATGCTGCTTCCGCTATCATCGGCATCAAACTTCACGGCGAGAAACTTCGGCGAAACCGTAAACTTAGAAAAATTGCCCGGAACAAGCAAGAAAGCTAAACTTCCATCGTACCCGCCGGAGACTGAGAAAGAGAAGCTGGTCGAAAACCCAGGGTTAGGGTTAATCCCAAAGAACCTAATGGGTCTCTTGCACATAACCCGCCCTTTACCGAGCGCCAAAACCCCAGAATTACTCACCTCAGCGTCACCGTAGAGAGCAACTACCCGTGAAACAAAGCGGCCATCTTTCTCAAACTTTCCGAACGAAAACGAAAAGGGGGAGCTCTCACCAACCGATTCGCTCCTCATAGAGAGCAAACAAAGCAACGACAGAGCAGTGAACCTCGAAACAAGCGAGAACGCCATGGCCCAACCGTGAGGGCTCGGTGATTTCGCTCCAAGATTCGACCTTTGCCAGGGTTTTCACCTAAAGAAGCGATCTTTTTCCACCGGCGTCGGCTGGGGGCTGAACGGTATGAAGCGCGGAGGGCGTTAGATTCGGGTTGGTGGGGGCCAGAGATGCGAATTGGGGGAGAAATTAGGGTTTGGGAAAAAAGGAGACGGAGTAAATTGAAGAGCTCGAAACCCTAGAAGAATCTCACCATCAAGAGCGCACTTATTTCCAGGTCACGAGTCCGCCGTGGGGTTTTTAATCCGTTGGGAATAAAGTTGTCCCCCTGCGTGCTGGTTGGCGGGATTAAGAGCAGTTCGGATGAGGTGGGCCCTACGGTGATCCTATACGTGTTGTTTTAGTAGCGAAGCGCTTCGGTGTTCGCTGCTTTGGTGTTCTCAGTTGATTTTGGTTGGCACCAAACGACAAAGGAATTGGGATGGGGGTGCGCTTTATTGAGGGCAGTTTTTTTGCATGAAAGTGGCTTCATGAAGTGTTAAAAGTCCGTGGTGGGGCCCCAAATTAATAAATGATAGCCTACTACTACGGTCTCTTTCGAGTGGCCCAGGAGGGTAGTGAAGTTAAATGTATTTAAACTTTCGGGATGTTTGCGTATGAAACTCAGAAAGTGACAGAATGGGTGAATTTAAATGTGGCGAAGAGAAAATAAGCCATGGGAGGGACAGTGGTTAATGTGGGCCTTGGACCGTAGAAACCCAGCAGGCCCAGTTAAGGGTCCAAGGCGGGACTTTGTTGGACCGTAGAAACCCAGCAGAGGCCCAGTTAATTAAGTTGCACACGGTCACCTTTTGTAGAATACATTCACGAAACGTTTCTTTCCGCAGGGGGTTATATGTAAAAAAAAGACGCCGGTTCCGGTTTTCTTAAAAAAAAAAAAAAATGGGGGGAAATCCCACCCCGCCATCGTCACTTTCTCCCCCGAAAAACGTGGGAAAATCTCCCGCCATTTTTTTTTAACTCTCACCCCCTCTCGCTAAAAGCCTCCCCTTTCCCTTCAATCTCCCCACCCTCCTCGATCCCAAGTCTCGATTTTCCGATGGCGAAGACCGCGAAATCGAAGAAGCCCAGCGCCACGGGGAAGGGCAAAGTGACCCCAATCCAGGTCGCCTTCATCGTCGACCGCTTCCTCGCCGACAACAGCTACGAGAACACCCTCGCCGCTTTCCGATCCGAGGCCTCCGACCTCTTCTCGAAGACCAAGGGCAAAGAGGTAACCTCGCCGCTCTGTCGCCCTAGTTTCTGGGATTAAAAAAAAAAATCCGTTTTTTTTTTCTAATTTTTTTAGGGCTTTTTCTAGGTGCCGAAAGGGCTGTTAGGGTTGGGGGATATACTGGACGAGTACATAACGTTGAAGGAGCAGAGGGTGATGGTGGATCAGGAGAAGAGGAGGCTCGAGGCCGCGTTCCAAGGGTTTCAGGACGTGATGAGGGCTTACAACTCGCCGCAGTCGCCGATGAGTTTGCCGCCGCAGGTGTCGATGGCGCCAAGCTGGGATTTTCATCAGGGAGCGGATCCTAATAACGGGTCTCCTCCTCAAGGTATAGTCGAAATTATTTGAATACCGTTGCAATTTCAAGTTTTAATTAAACTAAACTGTGATTGTAAATCATTAGTTTTTATTTTTCTAAAGAATTAAGCTCATTAAAATTGTTAGTGAACGTAAACAGTGTTTTAATCTCTCAAATTCGAATCTTCATATGCATTTCTTAGAAGTTTGTTTATATAATTAAAAAAAAGATTTAGTAGCTGAATTTCTAGAAAACCCCAACGAATTATAGGTGGTAATGAATTTTGAGGGCAATGCCTGAGTTGTAATTGGAAATTTGTTGGTCATAACTTAACCACACATGTTTTTTTATTACATTGGTGAAAAATGGTTTAAAAGAAGCAATTTGTTGTGATCCATGTTTGTTGCTCTGCGTGAAAACTAAGCTGCATTTTTTTTTCATAAGGTAAATCTATCAATGGCTGTGTGTATAAATCTATATATGCTTTATGTAGCTTGGAAATATGGACGCGATACTTTTATTAGAAAGTTACAATGTTTTTCCTTTATGAATTGAAATCCTCATTGTATTCTTCGATTCTTTTCTTTATCACAATAGATGTCCATTGCAGGCTCTACATACTAGGATAAAGCTGATGTTACATGTTATTCTCTGGATACTGCTGGTTTTGTGTATTTACACTATTTTTATGGGAATATTGCAATGAATTTTGCGGCACTGATGTTTATATTTGACCTTTTTTTTGAAACAATCATTTCACAATGGATTGAGACAGTATGATAAATCGTCCAATGCGCATGCATAAATAGTTTCTCCTTGATATTGGATTTCTCTTTGTTGATCTTACTCATTGTAGCCTTTATGCTCACTTGGTGATGCCACTTCTCTTGGTGTATCCAACATATTTTTAGTATTCTTGCAAAAATAACACCTAAATGTTCACTTTTTTTTCTTCTGACGAGTAAGACAGTGGGTACGAAAATACTTATGTGTCATCAACTTCACATCTGTGCATATGTCTGTCCAATTTTCTTATGATGCCAAAAAATGATATCAGTTAACCAATTAACATAGCTCTTAAACGCACATCTCTTATTCACAACTGCTGCATCACTGATTGGATTTCTTTTATACTCTATATGTAGGTCATACCATACATAGATCTTTTGTCAATCATGCACAACCAACCATTATGCCGCCTAGAGTCGACGAAATGAACAAGTATTCAACTCCAGTGCCTAGCAAATCATCAAGTGAAAAGAGAAAGGCTTCAAGGTCTGCTCCCAAAGCTCCTCCCCCTCCAAAGAAGTATCGTATTGGATCAGCTAAAGACCCACACATGATAGAAGGTAAAATAAACTTGTAAACTAATATGTACTAACTTCTTTTGATGTTCATTCTTATAAAAATTATTTTCATTCTTGTAAACATTCTTCACTTTCTCAGATATTGTGTCAGCTGGAGAAGCACCATCTACAAACAATACTCAAGTTAAAATGGGGAACGATTCAGTTATTAATTCAATATCCAGGTCAATATCTCACCCTCCAGTTCAAGGCTCTTCAGTTGCAAAAAACTTATTTAAAAATCAACACGAAGCTCGAGCCAATTCTTCTTCTCCGAAGACTCCTCCACGAGCATTACTGTCTCAAAATGGCAAATCTCTGTCTCCTGTGGAAAATTCATCTTTTAATCCCAATGGTGCTAGTAGCTCTCATAAAAATGTTCCTTCTAGCTGTGCAATAATCTCTTCTGAAACAATTGTAATAAGCCCCCTCAAACAAAAGGGTTATTTTTCTGTTGAGAGGAGCTACCAAGTTTCAGCTTCACCTTTGAAACCAAGTCCAGAGAAGGTGAATAAAAGAGATCATGTAAAAGGGAGGTTAGATTTTGATGAGGCTTCTGCTCCCCAGAGTTCAGAGGAGCAAGCTGCTACTGAGAGTTCTCCTTCAACTGATGGAGAAGCTGCAGGAAGCTTCGATTTTGATCTTCCTGATTTTGATTTTTTCGATGGCGATTTCACCAAGCTCCTTTGTGATATTGATCTTGATTGTGAACAAGTACACACTTCTCAGCAATCTTCTGCTCCTGTTGATTTCCTTCCTGGGTATAATTCTTATCACACTTATCTCTTCTTACCTGTTCTTTGTTTCTCTGCTAAAATTTTAACTAGTTGATGTTTATTCTATAAAGTGAGTGCGATCTGGAGGAAAATGTAGGCAATGGAGGCTTAGCAACAAATACAGTTACGGAAATTTTCTCTCAAAAGGACATGAACATTCAAGGTAATTTAATTCATCTTTTGCATGTGATTGCCTTATATATTTCCTTAGTCTATGTTATGTGCTGAATACCTAGAATTTTTTTTAACAGGTCTTGATACAATGACTACTATGAGAAGTATAACAAAGCGCATTATGATTTCAAGTCCTTGTAAGTCTTTTTTTTAAACCATTTTCACTCTTTTAGAAATTTATGAGGTGTCTATTAATTTGTCTAATTGGATATTGCATTAATTTATTTGCAGCTAAAGGCAGCAATAGCAGTGCATAGATATTCTTCCACTGATGACAGTAACTGATTGATATTGGAATCTAACCATGGCAGCGGAGCATCAATGGAAAAATTCTGACACATTTAGGCACTGAGTTAGATCTTGTTACTTCTCCAGATCACTTTTGTTAATATCTAATGTGTTCATTTCATTACTTTTTTCTTTTGCTCTCCTTAACATAACTATCCATCTTTTTTTCCCCCTTACATATCTATCTGTATGAATGTTTTCTGAGTAGATATATAAATGTTTGTTGCATTTTTTGTTTTTCAGTTTGTTACTCAGTTTATGTTTGATGAAGGCTTTATCACTTCAATGTATGTTCTAATGCATTTCACAAAAGTTGAAGAATTCCCTTTCTGGGTTTGAAGGAAGGGATATTTCATTCTTAGCTTTAGAATGCGGCAAACAATTGATTTGTATTAGATTCAAGAAGACACTTATTCCACCATTGAACAATGTCGAAAGAGAAACATGTTAATAAGCAAAGGATATTTTTTGGGGGTCTGTTACGTCTTCAATTTCTCTGTTAGGTTCCATTAGTTATCAACTTGTAGTATTTACTCAATATAACCATAAATAAAATAAGCAATTATTTTCTGCATTAATCTTCATATCACTCATCTTTAGATCAATTAGTATTGAATGATGAGAGGGATTTTAGGCAAGACAGCAAGAGGTGCGTAATGGGTATCCCAAATTCAGGAGTAGGGAATTCATGAGAATACCCCATATTCAGGAGTAGGGACTTCATGAGAACAGTGATGGAAATGTGAAATTGTAATAAAAAGAAAATTAATAGAAACAGGGACAGTTATCAAACTCAGAGAATGCCAAAAGAAATAAAACTATACGTTACAAGTTGAATCAATCAAACGATTTACAACACAACTTAAGATGAAAAGAAAACTCCTGGTGAATCTCTAATTTACATTCAAATATGCACATAGGTTAAGGGCCAAAAAGAAAAGCAATGATCGTCAATCAGCAACCTTTGTTACAGCTTCGCATTATCCACTACAGGCCATTCAACGTTCTTCAATATAGAAATGGCTCCCATTGTCTTGATGCTTCCCGTTCGCTTGGGTTCTTTGTCTCTGAACGAAAACAATAATTAATTTTAGATAATAAAAATAGGGTTAGTTGCGGATAGACCCATTGTAGTTCTATTTGTTGTGGGTAGACTCCCTGAGTAAACTTTTTGACTCCTTTACTCTCTGGGAAAGAGAAAATTATTTTTCGACAAATAGATCTCCCGAGGGTAAAAGAGTCAGAAAATTTCCATACGGGTCTAATTGGCTGATACTAAGGGGTTATATCGGCAATTATAGACCTACATGTGGTCTATCAGCAATTAACAGAAAATTGAAAGTTACTTGTTTTTATGTAACACATATTTCTTAGTTTTATGGAGAAGAATATGCGTTAAGTAGTAATATACCCAATCAGCAGTATCATTCAGTAGCTTGTTGTGCTCCTCTTTGCGTTTGTCTGTTTCTTTGGTGCTCAATGGCAACATAGATCCACTGCTACTAGTTCTATCAGGCATTTCTGTGAATCAAAGTTCAAGCTGTTACGCGAGGAAGTCTCCTTACAATACTGAGATTCTTATGCTCGATAAGTATAATACATACATACCTAAATTATGAATAAAATTTTGTGATTTTTATATACCTCTTAGGAGATAACATCAAATGATATACTCATATTATATTTATATAGTGTCAAGTGAGTACAAGGACACATATTATACACTCATCAATAAATATTAGTATACAAGACTGTAAGTAACAGCTCGTGCTTTGCACAGGTGGTCTAAAACACTAGTTTCTGCAAATCACAGAGATATAAGAGATTTTACCAATGAAATCAAGTGCATGTATCAATTGCAGAATCATATATATTTATCTTTATAATACATGTTCAAGGGGTTCAACCAAACGCAAGATATTCTTATTAGAGGAACATGACCAGATAAAACACAGACCTGGTAATTTATTGTCAATAAAAAATACCACCAAATTTACAGTGTACCTGTAGTAAAGACATGTGAACCGAGTTGAAATAATCACAGGATAACATCAAGGAACTTCACAACGATGATTGATCGACGAATTCCCAACTTACCATGCTACAACAACGTCGACAGAGTAATGCTTGTGAGAAGCAATTATAAGTAGACTCTGCGTGATAGCCATCAACCAAGCAAGCGTCTTGATAAATCTACATGCATACTTAACTAGTGATGGTATGCACATATTATTTTCTATGACTTTAAGTTTTTTGAAGCTTTAATTACCTTTTAGAGCCGTATTTATTGTACGTCCGAACAAATACCAGAGTAAATATCATGTGGGATGAAAATATCAAATCACCACAACCATACACAGCCCCCCTAGGAACTGCAAGATACACACATAGTGAATGTCAATATAAAAGGAAATTCACCTTCCTGAGGATCTGAAGTCTTAAAAGTGAGCTTCTTACAATTAATGAGAAGCACTTTAAGTACGTTTTTAGGTGGTGGCATTGTGGCATTTTCTGAACCCTGCACGATATTGAGAACTTATTTGATTTAACGCACCTAGTTGCAAGATGTAATTTGTGCATCATATCCAGAGTTCTGGTATGCCATTGAAAAAAATGGGTTGATTGCACAAAAACCTCTTGTAACATCGTCGTTTTGAACTTACTACCTCTGTAGTTTCATTGTTGCAGTTAGACCCCTTGGTTAAATTCTTTCCCTTGGTGAATTTTTTTGACAGATATTGCCCCCAGGTGAGATTAGTGACTCTGAGGGTGAAAGAGCTATATAAAAAAAATAAGTTTCAAGGGTCTGTCTGCACCAACGAAACTACGAGGGCAGTGAAAAATTCTGTCAGATATTGCCTCTGGGTGAAATTAGTACTCTGATGCTAATGAAGAATTCTTACTTGGCGACAGTGATAGCTAGGGCCAGGAAGTATTGTAGAATAGAAAGTAACGATCCGCAAGAACTGAGAAACCTGCAGGTGTCATTTTTATTAGATCGAAAGCGTAATGAACCTCCAAGGAAAGGGGAAAAAAAGTATCGATTACGAACATACAGCTAAAGAAGTCACGACTCTGCGCCAGAGTAGGACTGTGTAAAAGCGTTTGGTTTTGTAAATGAAAGGATGAAACGTCCACTGTAGGAATCAAACATAAACTCTTCGGTAAATTTAAAAACATAAACAGGATTATTATTAGAAGAAGAAAAATGCGAGCCCTGGTATCGACAACATAAGAAAGATACTCATGCATAATATAAGGGCCAATATACAAAATTCCTACCAATATGAATGAGAAAAACATGACGCAGAAGAAAGTCTCGCTGATATAAAATTTCTCTTTCCCAAGTTCCTACACACAAGAAGATTAAAAACATAAAAAAAACAGGCTGTCATCTTAAAAAAGAAAGAAGAAAGACTAATTCTGCGACGAGTTATGATTAATAAATATAAGAAAAATAAAGTCGTTTGATTACATACCGGAAGAATAATGAACCCGATATCTTGGAGAACAGGTCCAGGCCTATGGAAATAGTGAACTCCATGAGCGGCCAGGCCATGAATATACTAGGGACAGCCAAAATTATGGCGTAAGTCTCAAAGTTAATCCATATGTGGGTCAATGAAAATATTTATTAAAACAAATGAGATGTACAAAAGAGAAACATTCACAAGTGATGGAAATTTATAAGAAATAGTAAAACTATTAGCTCCTATTAACTCTAGTAAGTGGAAGAAGAAACATGTAGTAAAACACCCACTTAGCAACACTACATCTGAACTAATAACAAAACACAAAATCACAAAATCAAGGCATGAACTAATATTTCTCATTGAATGTACAACTTTGTTAATAATGTCTCCACAGCACAAGGATATTATTTTACAGATTTGTGAAAGGGTCCGTGTGCATTTATTACAAAGAACTAGAAGGGAGAAAACCAATACTCTTACCATCGTAAATCATACTCCATTTAAAAGTAGGAGTTTGGGAAAAAAACTTTCTCTAGACAAGACTCTTTTGATTATTACATTGCTATCCTATCATAATTAATGTATTTAATTAGAATACTTAATATGTATTCATAGTTTATTTGAAAGTATATTCCTTAATTAAAATCCCTATCATCAAACAAGTTTCTATCAAATCACATGCACGTACTTTACACATGGCTATTTATGTATGCAAACTTTATCATACATCCATCTCCTAATAGAAATTATATTAGATAAATAATTAGCTACAAAAATTTCATCTAAGTCCTCCAAAGTTTTATTTATAAATTAAAAGTTAATCGATCCACTTTTGCATAATATCATCCTTGCCTACGTTAGTCCACAATCACCAGTAAAAAGGGATAAAATGCATTTAGATCATTTCAAATTCATTCAGAGATTTATTTTTACTACATTGGATATTTACATCATTTCGTATTTTGAATTAACGACGTGAAAGAGATTTACCGAGAAAAGTGTGAGGTCAGTGGGGTTTTATGGGAAATCCCATATTTGAGGGGGTTAAATTAATTTCAACGAAGTCCTCCAAATTTTTATTTATAAATTAAAAGTTAATCGGTCCACTTTGCTATAATATCATCCTCGCTCATGTCACCAATAAAAAGGGATAAAGTTTCCATCTAATGCTCCGATCTTTTTTATTTATAAATTAGAAATTAGTCCAAATTTAATTTGTCAGAAGTTTTATTTTTAATGCAGTGGATATTTGTATCATTTCATATTTTGAAGTAGCGACGGGATTTACCGAACAAAGTGAAAGATCAGGGGTGTTCGATGAGAAATATCATATTTGAGGGGGTTAAATCAAAATTTTAAAGTTGAGAGGTGTTATCACAATGCCCCCAAAACTAAAGGAGTTTCTTCAAATTAAGATAGTTAATTAGAGGGTTTTTTCTAAGCACCATAAATATCTCAGGATATTCTTATATTGCTTGGAGATTTTATTAACCGAAACGAGTCGTTATGTCATATCATATTTTGAAGTAGCAATGTCGGGTGGCTTCGCCGAGAAAAGTGTAACGGTTAGGAAGGATTATCGCAATACATTTTGCAGCAAAAATATATTATTTCACAACTGAATTATTATAATAATAATAAACCATGACATTTAACCACGTGTAATGCAAGTGCAATCACTTATTAGTATTAGCTCACGATCTCCCGAACTGTTCAAAATTTTGTTTATTTTCGCCGTTGTGTCTCTCCTAAGGTAACGGTTTTTATGCTAATGTAGCATTTTTTAACTGTTGCCTTAGCTTAAGTCTGTGGTAGTGTGACCCCTCAATTATTTACGAAGTTATTTTAAAATCTCAAGTGGGTCTCGTGCACTGTAGCAAGAGAGATTGTGTGGTTAGGAGTGTGGTAGAGGGTGTGACCCTATCATTATTTTATGTAAAATGTCATTTTAAGAATTTGACTTCAAAGTTTCAAATAAAGCCCAAACTAGGGGTGTCCAAAAAGCCCGGGCCCGGTGTCCGGCCCGGTGTCCGGCCCGGGCCCGGCCCGGACGTGCCCGGACCCGGGCCCGGCCCGGGCCCGGTGTCCGGCCCGGTGTCCGGCCCGGGCCCGGCCCGGACGTACCCGGGCCCGGCCCGGGCCCGGAAACCCGGGCCAGCCCGGTGTCCGGCCCGGGCCCGGCCCGG
>BQKN01066077.1:4693-17451 GCA_022839385.1 Asparagus kiusianus
GGTGTGGTGCATGGCAGGTTTGACATTCTTGGTTTCACCTTGGACTGCAGCCTTGTGTGAACCCAGGGGCGTCACACATCTTGCTTGTATCTGCATGGATCAACACTAGTATTGATCCAATGCAAGGGACATTGCAAAATTATTCCACATTTTGGAACCAAGTAGCAATTTACTATCATGAAAACAATACATTCAGTAGCGATCGTGATCAAAAAGGGTTAGAGCACCGTTGGTCGGCTATTTTCAAATTGCAATTAGTAAATTTTGCGGGTGTTTTAATCAAATTGAAGTAAGAAATCAAAGTGGCATGACAGAGAATGACAAGGTACTAATTGTGGCTTCAAATTATTTAAACTAATTAGATTTATATAATTTATTAATTTTTTTACTTTTTACATGTTAGTAAATTTATTTTATTTTTTTAATTTTATTATGGAAGCGATGCAAATGTTTCAAAGCATGCAAGGAACAAGTTTTTAATTTTTACATTGTTGGAATGATTTAAGGTTCCATCCAAAGTGGTTTGGCCAATTTTCAATAAAAAAAATTTAAGAAGTCAAAAAATTCATGTCTTGCTACATCTTCTCTTGCAACTCCAGATTCAATAAATTGTAGGGAATACGAATCTCCTACTAAGGGTTTGTCAAGGCCCATAGGTAGAAAGGCTGCGAAAGAAAGGTTGAAACAGGTAAAAACAAGCATATGACTTCTCAAATTACACTAGTGATGTTGTTTATTGATGAAATGAAGCAGGATCTGAAAGAAAAAGAAACAAAAAGAGCAGAATTATTTAATCAAATTTATGTTTAGGAGCAAGAGCGCATAAAAAATTTGAATGAATTTGAATTTAGTGAAAATAAAAGACACTGGTAATGCTATTTATAGAGTGAGTGACCACATTTAATTAAAAAACGACCGTTGAAATATGACTATTAAAATATAACCGTTTAAATATGACCGTTGATATATGACCGAAAAATATGAACGTTATAATACAACTGTTAAGATATGACCGTTGAGATATTAATGTTAAATGAAATTAATATTAAAATAATATAAATTTAAATTTAAAATAATATTTAATTTTTAACATGATTTATGTAATTTAATTATTATATAAATTAATTATTTGTTAAAATTTAATATGATTAATTAATTTAATGAGTATATAAGGTAATTTCTTAATTTTAATTAATTAATTAATTATTTTTAGTTATTAATATTTAATTATTTATTCATTTATAAATATATCACATACTTAATAAATCCTAATCAAAAAAATTAGAACACTTAAATATGAATAATTAAGGGGTAGAGGCACTTTTAAGGGGGAACCATTGGAGAAGAACATTCTCCTCCCTTAAAATTCCCCCTAAATTAAAGGGACGTTGTAGGAAACCCTTACGTCTCGTTTGGTACGTGGGAATGAAGTCAAGTGAGAATGGAATGAAAGAATGAATGGAATGGAATGCATGTGAGAATGAAATGACCATTCTCATTCTCTTGTTTGGGTGCGTTTGTAGAATGAAGCTAGAATGAAAATCTAATTCTCATTCCCATGTTTGGTATCACTAGTTCACAAGTGAGAATGGAATCTTATTTTCTAATAATGCCCTTATAACAATATAGATTTTTAATAAGATAAAAATAAACATTAATGGTAATAACTAAAAAATTTTATTTATGCATATGTTATATTAATCTAGGTATGTGTTATACTAATGCACATGTTATTGATCAGGTGTATGTTTCGTTTATATTTTTTAAACAATTCTCACTATTTCTGCATATGTTATATTAATCTTGGTATGTGTTATAATAATGCCCTTATACCTCTATATATAGTCTAGACATGATATGGTTTTGACAATTTTAATATTTTGGCCAATTTCTCAGCGAGAGTTTCCTCTTTTCATTAATATTGGGTCAAATATTTTTCAATCAAAAGTTAGATTTATTGTTGTGCATGAACCACAATCAAACATGTACGCAATAGGTACATATAGTTCTCTATGGTGGGAAAACAATAGCAAAAGTTCAAAAAGAATATAATATGCTGGTGAAAATAACAGACTTTAAACATTGGTGAATAAACAAAAAAATTTGATTGACCAAAAAAAATATTGATATGAAAGAATTTCAATCGGCAAATAATATATAGTTTTAGTTGTATCTGTTTTTATATTAAATTGTGTTGCTCCTATGTTGAGCAATTGTGATATAATAGGCTAATGAAATATATACCGCTAGTTTTAATATGCTATTGAAATATGTACCACTAGTTTTAATCTCTACCCCGCAAAAAATTCCTATTGCTCGAATATAATTAGTAGCTGAGAGAAAATGAGAATACGTAGTCAAAAGCCATGATTTTTAAATTGATTCTTATTATTAATATGGGTATAATTGAAAAAAAAACCTACCTAATTTGATTCTCCCATTGAATGGGAATGATCATTCCCTATCTTCTCACTTGGAATGCTCATTCCTACAAAAAGTGAGAATGACCTTTCCATGGGAATGGTCATTCCAACGTCTAAAAATAAGTTTTGTTTGGTATGAGGGAATAAGAAGTGAGAATGACATCTCATTCTACCCCATTCTCGCGTATCAAAGGAGGCCTTAGAGATGCTCTAAGTGCCCCTCTCCTTCCAGAAGCTTCCTACCCCTTTCCCCATTGGGCATCAAAGCTCCGGTTGTCACTCTTTTCCTTCGAGAACTTGTGATTTTGCTTATAGAACACCTAGAATCTATAAACTACATGAGGATTCATTAAATTGGAGAATTTTACAGAAAGTCCTCAAAGTCTGTAAATTTTGAAGAAATTCCCAAATGACACAGATTTTGCAAAAAAATCATAGAACTTGCACGGTTTTTTAGAAATATCGATAATTCTTCAAGAAATTTAAATTTTGCAGAAAAAAGGAAAAATAACATATAAAATTACTATAATACCCAAATAATTTTTTGAATATTATATTTTTAAAAAATAACAGAACTTACTGCAGTCCATAACACTTCAAAATTTGATATGTTTGCAAAAAAATCCTCATATTTTAAGAAAATTTTCAAAAAATCGACAAGAATTTCAAACATTTTCCATTTTTATGGAAAAGTCCCCCTTTAGTAAAAAAAAAACCAAAAATTCATAATATTCACAATAGAAACAACCCTGAATCTTGAGAAAGAATCCTAAAATTTTATTACTTCACATAATGAACCCCAGAATTTGGTCTGATAAAATGAATACGAACGGCAAGAAAATATCACGAATTTGACGAATCAAACTCAAGAGAGAATACGATTAGAACTCATTCATCGATCATCGATCATCGATCTGCGAAACAGATTTTATAACAAGAGCAAACAAGCGGTCCATTTACATGTGGTTGTAATACTAGTAAATGACTGAAATATAGAGAATTTTCAGTGCAATTCAGCAGCCCAATCACTAATAAAAGGCCAGCCCAATATAAGAGCCCCTCTCCTTCCAGAAGCTTCCTACCTATTCCTTTATTTGGCAACAGAGCCCCACTTGTCACCCCCCTCCTTCCAGAACTTTCCTCCCCCAAACAACTCCTACCTCTTTATTATACGACTCAGATCCTCTCCAGAAGCGTCGCCATGGACTCAGAAACCGTGATCTCGGTCAAAGAGGAGCTCATCGAATCCTCATCCGGGCCGCCGGCAGAGGGCTCGGGCACGACGCCGAGGCCCCTGGAGGCGCTCCACGGTCAAGGCCCGCCGCCGTTCCTGACGAAGACCTACGAGGTCGTCGACGACCCCGTAACGGATCGGATCGTGTCGTGGAGCGGGGGCGGTAACAGTTTCGTGGTCTGGGATCCCTGCGCCTTCTCGATGAGCGTGCTGCCCAAGTACTTCAAGCACAACAACTTCTCCAGCTTCGTCCGCCAGCTCAACACCTACGTGAGTATTTTTGCTCCAAACCCTGACCAGTTTGCCTCAGAATTAGGACGAATCTCAAGTTTTTACATTTTTGCTGTTACCCCGCACTAATTTGCGATAGATGTACGAGTTATATCGTGTACTTAATTGAATACCAAGAACAGTAACTTGTTCTTAGATCAGGGCAGTCAATAGGAGGGTCGACTGTAGTTTCAGTCAAATGTTCCATCTGTAAGATTTCTTATAGCGTGATTCACATAATTTAGCACTCGACCGATAATTCTTCTTTCTTGTCCACTCCACAACACAAAACGAAATGATGGATTATTATCACAGGTTTTGATTATATTTTTTTTATGTGTGTGGACAAGTGACACTCTTTTATAGAACTCCCACCATCAAGGAATTCATAACTACCCAAGGTAGTTATGTCTTTAAAACTACCAAAGTAGTTAATTCCAAAATTCAAATTCAAATTGCTATTAATGTTACATAATAGGATATGAAGAGTCAAAAAATTCTAACATTCTCGGTCAATGCGCGAGGCGCAATGCGGGGCGCAATGCATCTTTACGCGCACATGCGCAAGGCACAACACGATGCGCGCGCCCGAGTGATGCGAGGCGCACACCGCACATTATTTTTCAATATATGTAATCAAACGCGAAATAACATGTTTTTAGAATTTACATGAAAAATATCATGATAAATAATATCTTACTACAAAATCACAATATAATGCCTTAATTTTTAATGCTAACACCCAACATAGTAGCAAAATTCATAAATTTTTAAATCAAATGTTAAATCAAGACTAATATCCAAACAAATGATTAGTAATGGTCCTCAATTGAAGGTTATTAAAAAAACCTAATGGATTTATTTTGCTTTTTGCAATATGAAATATCAAGTATAAAGACTCGATTGAAATGTTAACAAACAAAACTATATGAGGATATGTACTACATGCACCCTACACAAAGTAAGGACGTACTTGAAACGCAAAAGGCGCTGCTGCATCATATGTGAGGGCGCCTTGCCACCATCCCGCATCGTAAGCGCATGAGGCGCGCGCCTTTGAAAACACTGCATTCTCCTACTAGACTTAAATATTCTATTAATGTTCTAATGACATAACAATATTGTAACTATACTTAATGACCAAACAATTTATTGCAATTGAATAAGCAAAATAATTGATTCTTGAGAAGCTTCATATATATATTTATGTGCATATAACTTTGAGTCACACTTTATATGCTTAAATAGTAATAAACACATGATTTAAACATAATGTGTACACTTTATTTTTCATGAATATAAAACACTAACAACATCAAATAAGTCTAGACATAAAACATAACAAACGCTTAAACATTAACGAGCCCCATGTTGCTTATATGACCCTTTAATGGAATGATTGATATAGCTTTAGTTAATGGGCCAGCAATCATGAACTTTGTTCTTATGTATTCAAACTTAACAATGTGATCACGAACTCGACCTTTAGCCAAGGATCTTGATGTCAATGTATTTTGATTGACTTCCGCTTTTATTATTGTTAGCAAATGCAACCGTAAAGGTGTTGTCACAATAAATAAGCAATGGTTTTGAAATGAGATCAACCACTTTAAGCTTCGCAACAAAATCCCTCACCTCCCTCAACCTATAAATTCTGCTTCCATAGTCGAGGATGTAACTAAATTTTGTTTCATACTTTTTCAGGATATTGCACCTCCCGCAAGTAGAAAAATATATCCTGAAGTAGATTTTTTTGTATCCTTGTAGCCAGCCCAATCAGAATCTGTATATTCAATCATTTCTAAATGATCTGAATAACTATATGTGAGCCTATAATCTTTAGTCCCTTTTACGTATCTCATTATCTTCTTGACAGCTTTCCAATGACCCATTCCAGGATTATTTTGATACCTTCCCAATATTCCTACTGAAAAGGCAAGATCTGGTCTTGTGCAAACAACCGCTTAGATAAAACTTCTAACTGCAGAAGCATATGTAATGTTTTCCATTTCTTTTAGTTCTGTAACATTGCTTGGACATTGGTCCAAACCGAATTTGTCACCTTTGGAAATAAGTGCATCTTTAGGTGCATAATTCTGCATTCTAAATCTATCCAAAACTTTGTTAATGTAAGTCTTTTGAGATAATCAAAATTTTCTTAGGGATCCATCTTTGTGAATCTCTATTCCAATGACATAAGAGGCTTCACCTAAATCCTTCATTTTAAAGTTTTGTGACGAGTAACTTTTGGTCTCATGTAATAGGTCATTATCATTACTTACAAGTAATATATCATCAACATATAGGACTAATATAACAAATTTACTCCCACTGATTTTAACATATATGCATTCATCAACAATATTCTCTATAAAACCAAATTTAAAATTTGTTTTGTGGAATTTTATATGTCATTGACGGGAAGCTTGTTTAAGCCTATATAATGATTTATTTAGCTTGTAATATAATTGATTATTTTGCCCAAAAGTAAATCCTTCGGGTTGTCTCGTGTATAATTCTTCCTCAAGATCACCATTTAGAAAAGCCGTCTTCACATCCATTTGATGTAATTCTAAATCCATATGAGCTACTAATGCCATAATTATTCTTAAAGAATCCTTAGAAGAAACAGGAGAAAATATTTTATGAAAATCAATGCCTTCCTTTTGTGTAAACCCTTTGGCTACGAGTCTGGCTTTATATCGTTCAACTTTACCCAAGGTTTTAAATATCGGATGTCTGGTTCATGTCGGATGGCTGAAATCCATATCGGATAGCGAAAATCGAGGATATATCAGGGGACATTGACTAAATATCGGATTGCTATATCGGGTAGTGCGTATATGTATAATATCATGTCCTAAATATAATCTAAGCATTCATAAATTCAATATAAGCATACTTTATAATCTATAGAATAAACATATAAAAAAGTAAATAATATATGGATTTGGGTTCATAAATTCTTTCTATCGGGTTCATAAGGAACCCTTAAACATGAGAACGAGTCAAACGGGTTTGGGTATTTATCACTAAACCCAAACCCGATAATAAAAAACAGATCTTAAAAAAAGTACCATATCGGTCAATTTTTCAAAGCTAAAAAATAGGCCGATATGCCCGATATGACCCTGATATTTCTGATTTTACCTTGAAAACTGATATACGAGTTAAAAACGTCAATGTCGTGTCGGTCAAGCCCTCAAATCGATATGTCGGTCAACATGTTGGTCGATATTTAAAACCTTGACTTTACCAGATGAGTCTTGTTTTGTTTTGAATATCCATTTACAACCAATAACCGAGACTCCTTTCGGTAATTCAACGAGATCTCATACTTTATTCTTTTCCATAGACTAATTCTTCTTTCATGGCATCAAGCCATAAATTAGAATTTTCTCTATTAATGGCTTGTGAAAACGAAGTATGATCATTTTTAGGTCCTACATCAGTGTTAAGACTCTTGAAGATATACGACGTAGTCACTAGGTATTGTAGGTTTTCTGATTCTAGAGGATCTTCTTCGTTCAACTTGATTATCCAAATTTTTTTGATTTTGGATAACTGGTACCTCATGAATTTCCTCAACATGAGGAAGTTCGTCATCTATTTCATTTTGAATTAATTGTTTAATAACTTGATTTGGCGTGTCTTCTATAATAGGCACAATTCTCTTTCGAACAAATAATTCTTTAACTGTAGATGGTGAACTAGGATTCTTTATTTCCTCAATTCTCATTTTACGAGGAAACTCATCCAAAGTTGAATCCTCAAGAAATTTAGCATTCCTAGCTTCTACAATCTTTGGTGTGTGCAATGGACAATAGAATTTATATCCTTTTGAATTTAAAGCATACACAATAAAAAAGCCACTTTCGGTTCTTGAATCAAGTTTCTTAATGTGAGGATTATATATTCTCACTTCAACTCGGTTCTTGAATAAAGAAGTCAAATCTCAAAAGGAGTTTTTGGAACTGCTTTTGATGAAACACGATTAAGTATATTCACAACAGTCTTTAGTGCTTCACTCCAAAAGGATGATGGCAGATCAGCATTACTAATCATGCTTCTAACCATATCCATTAGTGTCCTATTCCTTCTATTAGCCACACCATTTTGTTTTGATGTACACGGTGACGGTATTGTGTATTGTGCTATAATACCTTCACTTTTAAGGAATTGGGCAAATAGACCTGGCATTTGTCCTTTTTCGGTGTATCTCTCATAGTAATCTCCACCCCAATCTGATCTCACAATATTTATTTTCTTGTCTAATTGATTTTCTACCTCGACCTTGTAAGTCTTAAAAGCATCTAATGCTTCAAACTTTTCATTTAGAAGGTATAAATACATATACCTAGAATGTTCATCAATAAATGAGATGAAGTATTTTTGACCATTTAGACAATGAATTGGAGATGGCCTCCATATGTCTATATGAATAATTTCTAGACATTCTGTACTCCTTTTAGAACCCTTTTTAGTAATGTTGGTTTGCTTTCCCTTTATGCAATCCACATATGTACTAAAGTTAGGAAAGTTTAGATTAGGAAGAATCCATTCATTTACTAACCTTTTAATTCTATTAACTGAAATATGACCTAATCTCTTATGCCATAATATAGAAGAGCTTCTCTTAATGATACTTTTTTTATTGCCAACATTATCGACGTTTAATGAAAACAAGTTATTTTCAAAGTTTGTGTCTAATTCAAGCTTGTATAGATTTTCAGATAATATACCAGAACTAATACAAACTTCATATTTATATAAAGAAATCCATTAACATTGAAATTAATTTCATAACCACAAATATTTAGTTTTGATACAGAAATCAAATTTCTTGAAAATGAACGTGCATAGACACATTTTTCAAATCAATTACATAACCAGATTTTAAAATATATCGATACGTTCCCACGGCCTTTACAAGTGACCGCATCCCATTTCCTGAATAAATGTCTGACTCACTTGCCGTCGATGTCCGTTGGGTTAGAAACCCCTGCATAGTATTGACAACATGAATTGACGAACCAGAATCAATCCACCAAGTATTATTAGGAACATGAATAAAATTAGATTCGAAACAAACATATGATATGCTATTACCAATCTTTGCGAGCCATTCTTGTATTTCAAGCAATCTTTCTTAACGTGTCCTCTCTTTTTGCAGAAGAAGCAATTTGGACCCTTACCCTTCATAGGTTGAACTTCATAGGGATTTTTACAAATGAAGTATTTTTGACCATTTAGACAAGGAATTGGAGATGGCCCCATATGTCTGTATGAATAATTTCTAGACATTCTGTACATCTTTTAGAACCCTTTTTAGTAATGTTAGTTTGCTTTCCCTTTATGCAATCCACACATGTATTAAAGTTAGTAAAGTTTAGATTAGGAAGAATCCCTTCATTCACTAACCTTTTAATTCCATTAACTGAAATATGACCTAATCTCTTATGTCATAATATAGAGGAGTTTTCCTTAATGATACTTCTTTTATTGCCAACATTATCAACGTTTAAAGAAAGTAAATTATTTTAAAAGTTTGTGTCTAAACCAAGCTTGTAAAGATTTTCAGATAATATTCCAGAATCAATACAAACTTCATATTTATATAAAAGAAATCCATTAACATTGAAATTAATTTTATAACCACAAATACTTAATTTTGATACAGAAATCAAATTTCTTGAAAATGAAGGTACATAGAACATATTTTTCAAATAAATTACATAACCATATTTTAAAATAAGTCGATACGTTCCCACAACCTTTACAAGTGACCGCATTCCCTTTCCTGAATAGATGCCCGGCTCACTTGCCGTCGGCGTCCGTTGGGTTAGAAACCCCTGCATAGTATTGACAACATGAATTGACGAACCATAATCAATCCACCAAGTATTATTAGGAACATGAATAAAATTAGATTCGAAACAAACATATAATATGATATTACCTTTCTTTGCAAGCCATTTCTTGTATTTCAGGCAATCTTTCTTAACGTGTCCTTTTTTTTACAGAAGAAGCAAATTGGACCCTTACCCTTGAACTTCATAGGTTGAAATTCATAGGGATTTTTACAGATGAAGTATTTTTGATTATTTGACAAGGAATTGGAGATGGTCCCCATATGTCTGTATGAATAATTTCTAGATATTTTGTACACCTTTTTGAACCCATTTTAGTAATGTTAGTTTGCTTTCCCTTTATGCAATCCACACATATACTAATGTTAGTAAAGTTTAGATTAGGAAGAATCCCTTCATTTACTAACCTTTTAATTCTATTAACTGAAATATGGCCTGATCTCTTGTGCCATAATATAGAGGAGCTTTCCTTCATGATAGTTCTTTTATTGCCAACATGATCGATGTTTAAAGAAAGCAAATTATTTTCAAAGTTTGTGTCTAAATCAAGTTTGTAAATATTTTCAGATAATATTCCAGAACTAATACAAACTTCGTATTTATATAAAAGAAATCCATTAACATTGAAATTAATTTCATAACCACAAATACTTAGTTTTGATACAGAAATCAAATTTCTTGAAAATGAAGGTACATAGAACACATTTTTTAAATTAAATGCATAACTAGATTTTAAAATAAGTCGATACGTTCCCACGGCCTTTACAAGTGACCGCATCTCATTTCCTGAATAGATGCCCGACTCACTTGTCGTCAGCGTCCGTTGGGTTAGAAACCCCCATATGTCTGTATGAATAATTTCTAGACATTCCGTACACCTTTTAGAACCTTTTTTAGTAATGTTAGTTTGCTTTCCCTTAATGCAATTCACACATGTACTAAAGTTAGTAAAGTTTAGATTAGGAAGAATCCCTTCATTTACTAACCTTTTAATTCTATTAATTGAAATATGGCCTAATCTCTTATGCCATAATATAAATGAGCTTTCCTTAATGATACTTTTTTATTGCCAACATTATCGACGTTTAATGAAAGCAAATTATTTTTAAATTTTGTGTCTAAATCAAGTTTGTAAAGATTTTTAGATAATATTCCAGAACTAATACTAACATATGATATGATATTACATTTCTTTGCGAGCCATTTCTTGTATTTCAGGCAATCTTTCTTAACGTGTCCTCTCTTTTTACAGCAGAAGAAGCAATTTGGACTATTATATTTGAACTTCATAGGTTGAACTCAATAGGGATTTTTACAGACGAAGTATTTTTGGCCATTTAAACAAGGAATTGGAGATGGTCCCTATCAAGGTTTTAAATGTCGGTTGACATGTCCGATGTATCGTCCGACATGTCGGTTTGAAAGCTTGAGCGACACGACATGGGCGTTCTCAACTCGTATTTTGGTTTTGGGCCAAATCAGAAATATCGGGGTCATATCGGGCATATCGGCCGATTTTTCAAAGCTAAAAAATCGGTCGATATGGACTTTTTTTAGATTTGTTTTTTGTTATCGGGTTTGGGTTTAGTGATAAAAATCCAAACCTGTTTGACCCCTTCTCATGTTTAAGGGTTTCTTATGAACCTGATAGAAAAAAAAGAGAAAATTTAGGGCTACAACGGACTTGAAAACCGATCACTCCTTTCGTGGACGACGACACCCTTCCCCACCTCCATCTCGGAGCCCCGTTATCCATCTCCTGTTACGTCCCGAAATTTAAACCCCAACCGAACCCCAGGGTACTAGAGTATCCCGTCGTCGGGATAAAGGGAAGAGAGTGGTCGGTGACTCATCCGAATGATCCCGAGCAGAAGAAGTAGAAGAAGAGCCCCGGCTTGCCTTCCTACGACATTCCGTCGTCGGCACTACCTCCCTGCGACGTCGGAATCCACCCATCGCCGGCGCCACCTTTAGAATTTATAAAGTATGCTTATATTGAATTTAGGGATGCTTAGATTACATTTAGAATATGATATTATACATATGTGCACCACCCGATATGACAATCCGAAATTTAGTCCATGTCCCCCGATATATCCTCGATTTCTGCTATCCAACATAGATTTCAGTCGTCTGAAATGAACCCGGCATCCGATATTTAAAACCTTGGTCCCCATATGTCTGTATGAATAATTTCTAGACATTCTGTACTCCTTTTAGAACCCTTTTTAGTAATGTTAGTTTGCTTTCCCTTTATGCAATCCAGACATGTACTAAAGTTAGTAAAGTTTGGATTAAAAAGAATCCCTTAATTCACTAATCTTTTAATTTTATTAACTGAAATATAGCCTAATCTCTTATGCTATAATGTAGAGGAGCTTTCCTTAATGATACTTTTTTTATTGCCAACATTATCGATGTTAAAGAAAGCATATTATTTTCAAAGTTTGTGTCTAAATCAAGATTGTAAAGATTTCTAGATAGTATTCCAGAACCAATACAAACTACATATTTATATAAAAGAAATTCATTGACATTGAAATTGATTTCATAACCACAAATACTTAGTTTTGATACAGAAATCAAATTTCTTGAAAATGAAGGTACATAGAACACATTTTTCAAATCAATTACATAACCAGATTTTAAAATAAATCAATACGTTCCCACAGCCTTTACAAGTGACCGCATCCTATTTCCTGAATAGATACCCGACTCACTTGTCGTAGGCGTCCGTTTTGTTAGAAACCCCTGCATAGTATTGGGAACATTAATTGACGAACCATAATCAATCCACCAAGTCTTATTAGGAGCATGAATAAAATTAGAGTCGAAACAAACATATGATATGATATTACCTTTCTTTGCGAGCCATTTCTTGTATTTCAAGCAATCTTTCTTAACGTGTCCTCTCTTTTTACAGAAGAAGCAATTTGGACCCTTACCCTTGAACTTCATAGG
>BQKN01066077.1:17461-40069 GCA_022839385.1 Asparagus kiusianus
TTTTTACAGAAGAAGCAATTTGGACCCTTACCCTTGAACTTCATAGGGATTTTTACAAATGAAGTATTTTTGACCATTTAGATAAGGAATTGGAGATGTTCCCCATATGTCTTTATGAATAATTTCTAGACATTCTGTACTTCTTTTAGAACCCTTTTTAGTAATGTTAGTTTGCTTTCCCTTTATGCAATCCACACATGTATTAAAGTTAGTAAAGTTTAGATTAGGAAAAATCCCTTCAATTACTAACCTTTTAATTCTATTAACTGAAATATGGCTTAATCTCTTATGCCATAATATAGAGGAGCTTTCCTTAATGATACTTTTTTTATTGTCAACATTATCGACGTTTAAAGAAAGCAAATTATTTTTAAAATTTGTGTCTAAATCAAGTTTGTAAAGATTTTTAGATAATATTCCAGAACTAATACAAACTTCGTATTTATATAAAAGAAATCCATTAACATTGAAATTAATTTCATAACCACAAATACTTAGTTTTGGTACAGAAATCAAATTTCTTAAAAATGAAGGTAAATAGAACACATTTTTCAAATCAATTACATAACCAGATTTTAAAATATATCGATACGTTCCTACGACCTTTACAAGTGACCGCATCCTATTTTCTGAATAAATGCCCGACTCACTTGCCGTCGCCGTCCGTTGGGTTAGAAACTCCTGCATAGTATTGACAACATAAATTTACGAACCAGAATCAATCCACTAAGTACTATTAGGAACATGAATAAAATTAGATTCGAAACAAACATATGATATGATATTACCTATCTTTGCGAGCCATTTCTTGTATTTCAGGCAATCTTTCTTAACGTGTCCTCTCTTTTTACAGAAGAAGCAATTTGGACCCTTACCCTTGAACTTCATAGGTTGAACTTCATAGGGTTTTTTACAGATGAAGTATTTTTAACCATTTAGACAAGGAATTGGAGATGGTTCCTATATGTCTGTATGAATAATTTTTAGACATTCTATACTTTTAAAACCATTTTTAGTAATGTTAGTTTCTTTCCCTTTATGCAATCCACACATGTATTAAAGTTAGTAAAGTTTAAATTAGGAAGAATCTCTTCATTTATTAACCTTTTAATTTTATAAACTGAAATATGGCCTAATCTCTTATGCCATAATATAGTGGAGCTTTCCTTAATGATACTTTTTTATTGCCAACATTATCGACGTTTAAAGAAAGCAAATTATTTTTAAAGTTTGTGTCTAAATCAAGGTTGTAAAGATTTTCAGATAATATTCCAGAACCAATACAAACTTCATATTTGTATAAAAGAAATCCATTAACATTGAAATTAATTTCATAACCACAAATACTTAGTTTTGATACAGAAATCAAATTTCTTAAAAATGAAGGTACATAGAACACATTTTTCAAATCAATTACATAACCAGATTTTAAAATATGTCGATACGTTCCCACGGTCTTTACAAGTGACCGTATTCCATTTCCTTAATAGATGCGCGAGTCACTTGCCGTAGGTATCCGTTGGGTTAGAAACCCCTGCATAGTATTGGCAACATGAATTGACGAACCATAATCAATCCACCAAGTATTATTAGAACATGAATAAAATTAGAGTCGAAACAAACATATGATATGATATTATCTTTCTTTGCGAGCCATTTCTTGTATTTCAGGCAATCTTTCTTAACGTGTCCTCTCTTTTTACAGATGAAGCAATTTGGACCCTTATCCTTGAACTTCATAGGTTGAACTTCATAGGGATTTTTACAGATAAAGTATTTTTGAGCATTTAGACAAGGAATTGGAGATGGTCTCCATATATCTATATGAATAATTTCTAGACATTTTGTACTCCTTTTAGAACCCTTTTTAGTAATGTTAGTTTGCTTTCCCTTTATGCAATCCACACATGTACTAAAGTTAGTAAAGTTTGGATTAGAAAGAATCCCTTCATTCACCAATATTTTAATTTTATTAACTAAAATATAGCCTAATCTCTTATGCCATAATATAGAGGAGCTTTCCTTAATGATCTTCTTTTATTGCCAACATTATCGACGTTTAAAGAAAGCATATTGTTTTCAAAGTTTGTGTCTAAATCAAGATTGTAAAGATTTCCAGATAGTATTCCAGAACCAATACAAACTTCGTATTTATATAAAAGAAATTCATTAACATTGAAATTGATTTCATAACCACAAATACTTAGTTTTGACACAGAAATCAAATTTCTTGAAAATGAAGGTACATAGAACACAGTTTTAAATCAATTACATAACCAGATTTTAAAAATATATCGATACTTTCCCACGGCCTTTACAAGTGACCGCATCCCATTTCCTAAATAGATGCCCGACTCATTTGTCGTCGACGTCCGTTGGGTTAGAAACCCCTGCATAGTATTGGCGACTTGAATTGACGAACCGGAATCAATCCTCTAAGTTTATTAGGAACGTGAATAAAATTAGATTCGAAACAAACATATGATATGATATTACCTATCTTGCGAGCCATTTCTTGTATTTCAATCAATCTTTCTTAACATTTCCTCTCTTTTTACAGAAGAAGCAATTTGGACCCTGACCCTTGAACTTCATAAGTTGAACTTCATAGGGTTTTTTTACAGATGAAGTATTTTTGACCATTTAGACAAGGAATTGGAGATGGTCCCCATATGTCTGTATGAATAATTTCTAGACATTCTGTACTCCTTTTAAAACCTTTTTTAGTAATGTTAGTTTCTTTCCCTTTATGCAATCCACACATGTATTAAAGTTAGTAAAGTTTAGATTAGGAAGAATCCCTTCAATTACTAACCTTTTAATTCTATTAACTGAAATATGACCTAATCTCTTATGCTATAATATAGTGGAGCTTTCCTTAATGATATTTTTTTTATTACTAACATTATCGACGTTTAAAGAAAGCAAATTATTTTTAAAGTTTGTGTCTAAATCAAGGTTGTAAAGATTTTCAAATAATATTCCAGAACCAATACAAACTTCATTTTTGTATAAAAGAAATCCATTAACATTAAAATTAATTTCATAACCACAAATACTTAGTTTTGATACAGAAATCAAATTTCCTTAATGATACTTCTTTTATTGCCAACATTATCTACGTTTAAAGAAAGCAAATTATTTTTAAAGTTTGTGTCTAAATTAAGCTGGTAAAGATTTTCAGATAATATTCTAGAACCATTACAAACTTCATATTTATATAAAAGAAATCCATTAACATTAAAATTAATTTCATAACCACAAATACTTAGTTTTGATATAGAAATCAAATTTCTTAAAATGAAGGTACATAGAAACACATTTTTCAAATCAATTACATAACCAGATTTTAAAATAAGTCAATACGTTCTCACGGCCTTTACAAGTGACCGCATCCCATTTCCTGAGTAGATTCCCGACTCACTTGCCGTCGGCGTCCGTTGGGTTAGAAACCCCTGCATAGTATTGACAACATGAATTGACGAACCAGAATCAATCCACCAAGTATTATTAGGAACATGAATAAAATTAGATTTGAAACAAACATATGATATGATATTACCTATCTTTGCGAGTCATTTCTTGTATTTCAGGCGATCTTTCTTAACGTGTCCTCTCTTTTTACAGAAGAAGCAAATTGGACCCTTACCCTTGAACTTCATAGGGATTTTTACAGATGAAGTATTTTTGACCATTTAGACAAAGAATTGAAGATGGTCCCCATACGTCTGTATGAATAATTTCTTGACATTCTGTACACCTTTTAGAACCATTTTTAGTAATATTAGTTTGCTTTCCCTTTATGCAATCCACACATGTATTAAAGTTTGTAAAGTTTAGATTAGGAAGAATCCCTTCATTTACTAACATTTTAATTCTATTAACTGAAATATGGCCTAATCTCTTATGCCATAATATAGGTGAGCTTTTCCTTAATAATATTTCTTTTATTACCAACATTATCGACGTTTAAAGAAAGCAAATTATTTTTAAAGTTTGTGTCTATATCAAGTTTGTAAAGATTTTCAGATAATATTCCAGAACCAATACAAACTTCGTATTTATATAAAAGAAATCCATTAACATTGAAATTAATTTCATAACCACAAATACTTAGTTTTGAGACAGAAATCAATTTTTTTGAAAATGAAGGTACATAAACACATTTTTCAAATCAATTACATAACCAGATTTTAAAATATATCGATACATTCCCACGGCCTTTACAAGTGACCGCATTTTATTTCCTAAATAGATGCCCGATTCACTTGCCGTCGGTGTTCGTTAGGTTAGAAACCCCTGCATAGTATTGGCAACATGAATTGACGAACCAGAATCAATCCACTAAGTATTATTAGGAACATGAATAAAATTAGATTCGAAACAAACGTATGATATGATATTACCTAGCTTTGCGAGCCATTTCTTGTATTTCAAGCAATCTTTCTTAACGTGTCCTCTCTTTTTACAGAAGAAGCACTTTGGACCCTTACCCTTAAACTTCATAGGTTGTTTTCCTTTAACCTTTAACATATCAGATCCATTTTCGCCTTTAAATTCTTAGCATGAGTTTTTATATTAATTGTTATATTAACACTTTCTATAACCTCATGTTTAAGTCTTTCTTCTTCTTGAACATACATGGTCATTTACGGAACAATTCTCTTTTTGTGTATTTTAAGAGATCTTGAAAGGTGTATACTCCACTGAAAGTGAAGAAAGTATGAAATGCACTAGAAATGATTCAGATACATTAATTTTTAGAGGTTTAAGTTGGGAAGCAATATCCCTTAATTGCGTAATATGCATGCGCACACCCTTACGAGCATCATATTTCACATTTGTTAGTTTCTGAATCAATGTTGTAGCCATAGTCTTGTCACAAACAATAAATTGCCCCTCGATTGCTTTCATGAAATTCTTTACCTTATCAAATTCAGGAATTGATCCCTAAATATTATTACTAATATGAGATTTCATAAGCATCATACTGAGACGATTTGCACACTCCCATTTTTTCAATTCAGCCTTCTTGGTTCTGTAGTCTCTGTGGGAGTAGGAGGACATTCTTTATGGAGAGTCAAGTTTTGATCTAAGCAGCCCAATTTTAGAAGGATATTGTCCTTCCAATCTGAAAAATTATCGCCGCTTAGAATCGGGACTTCATTAACTATAAAAACAGGAACTAGTGCATTGAAATGAAACAAAATTAATACTATGAAAATTAAACTTTATTCAAAGTATTGACTTTTAACCTTACTGTGGGTAGAGGTCCTAAAATGCATAGATTCATTACTTAGTCTTTAATTAAGAACAACAAAAGTTTGATTATAATGAAAAAAAATTTCCATACCTGTGGGTATAAGAAATTTTCCCATTATAAACAAATATGCTTTCTTAACCCAATAAATTTACATAGATCATTACTTTCCTGTGGGGTATAACAGAGATATATGTAAATATAATTGTAACTTTGGATTGAATTAACATATTTAATAATGAGATGTAACATATATTTTTCATGACTTATAGATATATTTTCATGACTTATAGATGTTGTGGCCATTCTACATGTTTAAAATTTAATCCCATTAAAACAGTCATTATAAAATCATTCAATCCAAAAGAAAAATTAAAATGAAATGTATACAGTTTGTCCTAATGGAAATTCCGAACTTCAATGTAAGAAATAAAAAATTCGATTCAAATGGAAATTCCGAACTGTAATGTAAGAAGAGAAAAAATTCGGATTTTATTTTATTATTATAATCAAGCCCAAGACCCCCCTTGTCAAGATATATTAATATGAGGGGATTTGAACCTATGACCTTTAGACTCCTCACTCAAAACTCTTACCACTAGGCTACTTTATTAGTTGGTAAAAGATGATTCCAAGTTCTATAAAACCTTTAATAGCACAGAAAACAAATTGTACCAAAATAAATACGGGAAAAACAACAAAATTGCATCATATAATTTATAGGCTCTGATACCAATTGTAAGATTTCTTATAGCATGATTAACATAATTTAACACTCGTTTACATACTAAAATGATATTGAATAAAAAAATGGTACATACCTACTTCCATTGTTGAATGTAATGAACACCGAATTACTAATAATTGTTCTTCCTTGTCCGCTCCACAATACAAAACGAAATGATGGATTATTATCACAGGACTTGATTATATTTTTTTATGTGTGTGGACAAATGACTCTCTTTTATAGAACTCGCACCATCTAGGAGTTCATAACTATCCAAGGTAGTTTTGTCTTTAAAACTACTAAAGTAGTTAATTCCAAAATTCAAATTCAAATTGCTATTAATGTCACATAATAGAATATGAAGAGTCAAAAAATTCTAACACCATCATCCATGCGAATGCGGACACTTGCTATGAAATTTGCCAAATTGTGATGCCTTCTGCAAATTCTCTACTCCCGTCGGGAAATTTCTAAAATGCACTTTTCATGCGTTCTTGTTCTGATTTCTTTTTTGTAAATGATGCGAACATGAGATGCTCATTTAGTAGAAAAAAAACATTATTATTGGTTTGTACAAAACTATAATAGCATATAGATGTGTTTCTTTATGAAAATGAATGAGATAAAAGTTAGGAGTCAGGATCTATTCGTTTGTCTAGTTGTAGAGATCTGTGATGAATTGAATTTTTAGTGGATGTGTATTTGTTTAGTATATTATTGAAAAAAATTGATGAACGAAAATTGTATGTATTCAAGTATCTATGTATATACGCTTCGATTTATCATATTCGAACACTTAAATTTCATGTCGATATGCTTCCGTGTCATGATTTTGTCGTATCCCATGATTCATGCTTCTTAAATGCATGCCGAACAATGTCACCAAATGGGTTGCTCGCATTTCTATTCTCTTGTGTTTAGCCCTACTTTGTCTTGAAAAATATCCACCTTCTCAGAATAATGTAGAGACTTGCAATGGAGTAATTTGTTTGTTATTCTTCCGCAGCTTGCGTACAAATAAGTGAAGTTTGAAGTTGAAGCTCAACTCAAGAGAAGTCTTGAATCTACAAGGTGAAACAAACAAATAAAGGGACAAAAGATTCTGATTTTGCGAAGGCCCATATTTTACAAAGTTATACATAACTAGTTCCTATTAATCAAATCCCATCAACTATTGTAAAAGAAGGGAGAAAATACAAAGCCTAATCTATTCAAATTCTCTTAAATGCTGATCCACTTAAGCATTGCAATCTGACCTTCTAGTGTTTTTACTTTATATTCTTCTAAAATAATTATAGAAGATGAAGGTTGAAGAATAAAGATGGATTAGAGAAGCTTCTACGAATGAAATGACTTGCACATTGGAGGTAACTGGTGCATTCAACTTATGCTAGTTCTAATAATTGGCTAATGGATTATAATCCTTGTTTTTATAATATATAATCTCTCATTAGCTCCACTCCCGGTTGTAGTTGGCACTGCAATGTCAATCTCAACTTGTATTCTAAATGTAAGCAGGGTTTTAGAAAGGTGGATCCAGACCGTTGGGAGTTCGCCAACGAAGGATTTCTCAAAGGCCAGAAGCATCTACTCAAGACCATAAAGCGAAGAAGGCCACCCCCCCACCCACCATCTCAAAACGCATCCCTCACCCCATACCTCGAAGTAGGAAACTTCGGGCTCGATGGAGAGATTGACAGGCTAAAGCGCGACAAGAACATCCTAATGGCCGAACTAGTTAAACTGAGGCAGGAGCAACAGAACACCAGAACTCATCTCAAAGCAATGGAAGAAAGGCTCCAAGGCACTGAGCAAAAGCAGCAGCAGATGATGGCCTTTTTGGCACGAGCAATGCGGAACCCTAATTTCTTACAACAGTTAGCTCAACAGAATGACAAGAGAAAGGAGCTCGAGGAAGCCATTTCTAAAAAGAGGCGGCGTCCTATAGAGCATTTTCCTCATTGTGACGTAGGAGGAAGCAGTGGGGTGCAGTTTAAGAATGAAGGCGAACGACTGAGGGGGATCTACGGTGGGTGTGAAGTCCCGGAGCTTGAGAGTTTAGCGTTGGAGATGCAGGGTTTTCGGAGCGAGGAGAGCAAGGAGCAGCAAGAGGAAGTGGATGTAGAGCTGAATGATGAGTTTTGGGAAGAGCTTTTGAATGAGAATATTGGGGAGGAGAAGGGTGGGGCTGAGTTCGAAGAGAGAGGTGATGACGATGTCAATCTGTTGACTGAGAAGCTGGGATATATGAATTCTACCAGTCCCAGATAAGAGAGAGCAGGGTTTGAGGCAGGATGCCTGTGGCTGTTTGTTGTAGCACTTGGAACACTGATTCAGATTATTACTATTTTGGACTGGTGGAGTGGTCTTCAGGCTGTAGTCCTGGACGTTGCCATCAGTTCTCATGTTGTCTTGCTTTATGTTGTAGAAGTGAGCTTAAACGATCTTATTGTGCTAACCGATCCGTAGTCGTTGTATATTGTAGGCTATGGGTTTAGCAGTTATGATAATATTTCTGTACATTTTGGAGATAATTTACGACAGCTTTCCTTTGGATTCTATTTTGTGAGAGCGATTCAGGAAAAGTGCTTTGAGGTGAGTATGGTCTTTGCTCGTTGTTCAGGTACGGTCTATGCTTGTGAGTTACGGTTATAGTTGCAAGCAATTTGGAGTTTATACAACGAGAGAGCTGATTAAGGCTTGCGCGATTGCTGACGGTGAACTTCTGAGGGCAAAATTATGAATTTTTTGCATATGTATTTCTCATACTCATTTAGAGAATAATGGAGGTGAGTTGGCAGATTACCTCTCCCCATGAGCTGCAAGTGTATGACATGTGAGCCCCTACTAGGGGTTCACATGTCATACACTTGCAGCTCATGGGAGGTGAGACCTTCATTATTCTCATTTATAAATTATCTCACAAACTTTTTTTTTTTTTTTTACATTTTATGAGTTAAGAAACACCACGCATGAAAGAATCTCAGGCAGCGTCTCAGGCATAAGGATTTGCCATCAAGTATTATTCTTCATGAACCAAGAACTAATTATAATTACTCTAATCAATATTGATTTGGGGGATGAGGTAGAACTTAGTTGTTCTTGTTGTTAGTTAAACGGATGAGGAGTGCAAAAATCAAGATTAATTTGTGGGTAAATGTGTAAATATGAAAGATTTTTTAGGGGTATATATATGCAAAAAAAGATATAATTTTAGCCTCATATTTTACCTCCGGTGACCGAATAGGCCTTGATGACTGAGGCTAAAAAAATATCCCTTGTCGTTGCTAGTGCCACTAAATAGCTCTCACTAGTACAGATGTGCCATTAAATATGTCAATCTGATAATTTAGCCAATGATTATTAGTAATAGTAAAAAAGAAAAGTTGCCAAATGTTATTTTAAATGTGTAACGGGCTAAGTTGTCTTTATTTCTGTTGTGCGCGGCGCAAGCTTCTCGGGCAACACTAACAATAACTTGAACTAAACCACAATCAATATGCAAAACACAACCACAACAAGAACAAACAATTTACGTGGTTCGGCAAGTTACCTACGTCCACGGGGCAAGGGGAGGGGAGTTCTTACTATTAGAAATCAGAGAATACAAGTAGAGTTACAAATCTCTCAGATCAAACCCTAAAATAAAGCTCTTGATCTTTCACAACTCTCCCACAATTGGATGCAACAATCATCTCTCAAAGACTGCTCAAATTCGTCCTTGTTTAACCCTAAACAATCAGGTTTTGAGTTATATACAACTCAGAAACGAAACGGGTCAAAATCCAGAAAGCCCAACCCAGATCATCGACGGTCGACCGCGCAGGTCTCGCGGTCGACCACGACGGTCGACCGAATCTCAGTCCCGAGAGTAAAAACACATACAGTCATCCGCGGTTGACCGCGACGGTCGACCGCTAGCAACTCCGAATCCTGGTAGTCTTCGTGCACGTTCGCGGTCGACTGCCAGTCTGCCTGGTTGATTCCTTTGCTATTTTTCTGTAATTCTTCAATTCTCCACCTCGGCGAATGTTTCCACCAAAACTAAGCCGACACCAAATCATCCAATAGTCCCTCAACAAGTCAAGGTACTAATCTAGAGCTGAAACGCGATCTCCCCCCATCTGAATCAACTGATCAAACCGGCTACATCTGAAAGACAGCTGACGTATCCTCTTGCCCAAGGAATCAAGCCGAACGTAGTTCACCCAAATGGCCTCCAAAGGCCTCAGCACCGAAGGATGTTCAAAAGCTTCAAATAATGACCAAATTTCACTCCTGAAACAACTTTGGTCAGCATATCTGCATGGTTGTCATTTGTGTGGACCTTCTCCAATATGACGTCTCCATCATCTAAAACGTCACGTACAAAGTGGAATCTGACGTCAATATGCTTCGTGAGCGCATGATAAACCTGGTTCTTCACCAAATAGATAGCCGACATACTATCACAATATACCCGAATAGTCTCCTGAGCGATCCCCAAGTCCTCCAATAATCCACGCAACCACAAAGCCTCCTTAACAGCTTCAGTTATTGCCATATACTCTGTATCTGTAGTAGAGAGAGCCACTGTGGACTGAAGCGTGCATCGCCAACATACAGGTGCACCTGCCAATGTAAAAGCATCCTGAAGTAGATCGGCGCTTGTCAAGATCTCCAGCATAATCTGAGTCCACATATCCAATACAATCATGCCCATTCTTCTCATCCTTCTGAAATACTAAACCAACATCCACGGTGCCTCGAACATACCGTAGAATCCATTTCACGGCCTCCCAATGACCATTCCGAGGGTTGTGCATGTATCTCGATATCATGCTCACGGCCTGTGACAAATCTGGCCTCGTACACACCATCGCATACATCAAGCTATCTACTGCACTGCATATGAGACCTTCGACATATAATCTCTGTCCTCAACTGAAATAGGTGACATCAACGCTTAAAGCTTGAAGTGGGGAGCCAATGGTGTGCTAACTGCTTTTGCATTGCCATCAAAGCTGAATTTCTTCGACATCTTCTGCAAGTAGCTCTTCTGTGTAAGCTTCAAACTCCCTTTCACCCTGTTTCTCTCGATCTCCATACCCAATATCTTCTTTGCCTCTCCAAGATCCTTCATCTCAAACTCGGATGATAGCTCCTCTTTCAGCTTTTGAATAGCTGAAGAATTCCTGGAAGCAATAAGCATATCGTCAACATATAAAAGCAAATATATGAGCTCACCATCCTGTAGCTTGTGCATATAAACACATGGGTCATATGGGCTCCTCGTGTACCCTCGGCCAATCATAAAGCCGTCGAATCTCTTATACCACTGTCTTAGTGACTGCTTTAAACCATAAAGTGACTTCTTCAGCTTACAAACCAAATCTTCCTTTCCTATAGCTTTGAAACCCTGGGTTTGTGTCATGTAGATCTCCTCATCTAAATCACAGTGTAGAAATGTTGTCTTCACATCCGTCTGGACCAAATCCAAATCCAACTGTGCCACTAACGCCAATAAAATCCGCATCGACGAATACTTCACAACGGGTGAAAATACCTCGTTGTAATCAATGCCCTCAAGCTGTGCATATCCTTTGGCAACCAATCTGCCTTTGAATCTTATGTCCCCAATAGAAGATCCCTCATTCTTCGCATATACCCACTTACAACCAATAGCTTTCTTACCCTTAGGTAGATGTACAAGTGTCCAAGTGTCGTTCTTCTGAAGAGACCGCATCTCCTCATCCATAGCTTCCCTCCACCTGATCGAATTGGGGCTAAACTCTGCCTCCCTGAATGTGGTTGGAACCATATCATCAACGACCTCCACTGATAATGCATATGCGACTATGACATCATTATACCTAGCTGGCCGACGAATCTCTCTCCTCGGTCTATCTGCTGCAATGGACCTCTGAACATAACCCTGTTCCTGAGACACATAGTCCACTGTATCCTCTATCTGCCCGGCTATCATCTCATCTCCTCCCAGTGTCACCTCTGTAGGAGCCTCAATGGATACAGTGCTCTCTGGAGTGGGTGGAGTCACATCAACCTCCACCTGCTGCGATATCTCTCCTGTCTGGTCTCCCTCCACCCGCTGAGGGGCTCGAGGCCTCATCATGTACGTCTCGTCAAATGTGACATCTATGCTAATAACTATATTCTTATCGTGTGGATCCCATAACTTGAAGCATTTGACTCCATCTCTAAATCCCACAAAGACTGCTTTCCTCGCTCTTGGATTTAATTTACCATCACTAACATGATAATAAGCTGGACACCCGAATATCCAAAGCGACTCATAGTCACTAGCCACCGAATCAAACCAACGCTCCAAAGGAGTCTTCTCGTCTATCGCAGTGCACGGCAACCTGTTCACGAGATGGCTCGCATAAACTAACGCCTCGGCCCAAAAGGATCTAGGCAATCCACTCTGCGTCATCATACACTGTACCTTCTCCAGTAAGGTACGGTTCAATCTCTCAACCATCCCGTTCTGTTGCGGTGTCTCTCGAACTGTGAAGTGTCTTCTAATGTCGTGATCCCGACAAAACTACAGAAACGGATCACTCTTGTACTCTCCACCGTTATCTGAACGTAGAGTCTTCACCTTTCTACCTGTTTGTAGCTCCACTTTCTTTTTTCACTACACAAAAATATCCAGGACCTAATGTTTATGCTTCATAGGGTATACCCAATTCCTCCTGAAATAATCATCAATGAAAGTGATAAAATAGTTGACCCCACCAAGAGATGTGTTCTTAGAAGGACCCCAAACATCTGTGTAAATATAATCCAATGTACCTCGGGTGTTGTGAACAACGGTGCTAAACTTCACTCTAGTCTTCTTCCCAAGTACATAATGCTCACACAGCTCCATCTTGCAGGTCTTAGCACCTTTCAATAGCCCCTGTTTTGCCAATGACTGTAGGAACTTATCACCTGTGTGTCCAAGTCTCATGTGCCATAAGATGGTAGTGTCCTACTCTGTAGTGATAGAAGCTGCCAGATCCCCTGTAACTGTCTTGCCCTTTAAGTAGTATAGGTTGTTTTCCCTGACACCTCTCATCACCACCATAGAACCCTTCGTGACCTTCACTGTAGCATCCTCTAAGATCACTCGATATCCTGCTACCTCCAAAGTCCCAAGAGAAATGATGTTCTTCGTCAACTGCGGTACGAACCTCACTTCCTTCAATTCCCTCACTACACCATCATGCATCCTAATCCGGACTGAACCAATACCACCAATAGGGCATACGTGGTCATTACCCATAAGCACGACATACCCTCTTTCCAGCTCCTCAAAGCTAGAAAACAACTCCCTCTTAGGACAAATATGATATGTAGCTCCCGAATCCATCATCCACTCCGTGTAATCCGCATAGCAAACCGACGGTAAAGCAGGGCATGAGTAGCCTGAAGAATCTGAATCTGAATGTTCACCAATAGCTTTTGCAACATTCATCTCTGAAGCTGGTGCAGCTTTCCCCTTATTCTTTCCGGCTTTTTCTTTCCACTTTGGGCAGTCAATCTTCCAATGTCCTTCTTCTTTATAATACCGACATTGATTCTTACCAACACTCTTATAGGCACTCCTATTCATTGACTTTGAGCGGTTGAACTGGCGGCGGTTTGGATCTCGGCCTCGAACTGCTAACGCATCTCCCAATACCTTCTCGGAGGGTTCACCATCACTCTTCCTCAACTCATAGTTCACCAAAGCTGAGGTCACCTCCTTGTAGCTGACTGTAGTTTTCCATTGATCATAGTGAGAACGAACATACCATAATCATCTTCGGGCAACGAACACAGAAGTAGCATTGCCTTGTCTTCATCCTCAACTATAATGTTCACATTGGTCATATCTGAAAGTAGCTTCGTGAAGTTATTGACATGCTCCCTAATGGAAACCCCCCTCTTCATCTTGAACTGATAAAATCTCTTCTTCAAGTGAAGCCGATTCTCAATGCTCTTCGTAAGATATTTCTCATTGAGTGTTTCCCACATCTTCTTCGCCGACGTCTCATTCACGACATCATAAATAAGATCCGGCGTCAAGCATGACCTAATAACACCACAAGCTCTACTGTTCATCTTCCTCCAAACCTTATCCTCCAACTCAGCAGGTTTCTCTTTTAACTCAAGAGTCTCCTCTAAATTCTGTGCATCCAAGGCATCCATCACTTGACACCTCCACAATCCAAAATTGATCTTGCCATCGAACTTCGGAACATCAATCTTCGTGTTATTGATGCTCAGACTCTGTATCGCCTTTGTTAGAGACGAACCTGACGTGCTTGCATCTCACATGTTGTCGATCTAGCTCTGATACCAATTGTTGTGCGCGGCGGAAGCTTCTCGGGCAACACGAACAATAACTTGAACTAAACCACAATCAATATGCAAAACACAATCACAGCAAGAACAAACAATTTATGTGGTTCGGCAAGTTGCCTACGTCCACGGGGCAAGGGGAGGAGAGTTCTTACTATTAGAAATCAGAGAATACAAGTAGAGTTACAAATCTCTCAGATCAAACCCTAAAATAAAGCTCTTGATCTCTCACAACTCTCCCACAATTGGATGCAACAATCCTCTCTCAAAGACTGTTCAAATTCGTCCTTGCTTAACCCTAAACAATCAGGTTTTGAGTTATATACAACTCAGAAACGAAACGGGTCAAAATCCAGAAAGCCCAGCCTAGATCATCGACGGTCGACCACGGCGGTCGACCGCGCAGGTCTCGCGGTCGACCATGGCGGTCGACCGAATCTCAGTCCCGAGAGTAAAAACACTTACAGTCATCCGCGGTCAACCGCGACGGTCAACCGCCAGCAACTCCGAATCCTGGTAGTCTTCGTGCACGTTGGCGGTCGACCGCGGCGGTCGACCGCCAATCTGCCTGGCTGATTCCTTTGCTGTTTTCCTGTAATTCTTCAATTTCTAGCTTACACTAGCTAGACTCCTTTTATCATTTTCATTGTGCTAATCAAGGTGGTAAGGAGGTGTTCGGCAATTCAAAAGTGAATTGAAAATATGTAAGTTACTTTTCTTCATGAACGACTTTCACATCCACATCGACATGTAAGTAAAATATAGTGTTTGTTTGAAAAAATAAATTATTGTTGGAAGCTTAATATGAAGATGATGTGGCAAAATAGGATTCATTAGTAAATATAGTTAAAATAATTTAATTAGGAAATAGAGTTAACATAATTTAATTAAAATTGGTTGTCATTTTTGTTGCTTTCATGTGGCTTCACCACTTTTTTAGTGGAAGTCAAAATTGCATTAAAATTTATGTTGCAACTTTTTGATATTTCACTTTCGTAATCAGCTGCATGCAAACAAACACCTAAAATATTAAAAACAAGTCACTTGTTCACTTTCATCTTTACTGGTATGCAAATTAATAAACATCCCCTAAATATAAATCTAAACAAATAACTACATAAAGTTGAATTTAAGTCCGAACATGTACAGATGAAAATTGACAACACACATGAAGATTTTGATGATGTATACCCAACAAGAAATGCATATTCAATCTCATTCATTCAAAATAAATTTTGAAAGATACAAATAGTTTAGGATGTATGTGGTATAGACCTTGATGTTCCTATTAGCCCACTACCTAAGCAAATCATAATAGAAGATACAATTGAGTAATAATAAATCTATCTACCCTTTAAAAGAGGGAGTTCCAAAAAAACTTTTCCTACCCTAAATTACCCTTCAACTATTGTAAATATAACAAAGTTGTCCTCATCTTTTATTTCATTAACTTAACAAAGATAAAAAAACTTCCGTTGCTCACAAATTTATAATTCCCATCAAATCCAATCCAATCTACTTTTTTCGATAATACCCTCAAAATTCCAGGCATAATCACCAAAGTGCCCTATACTTTATCATCCTCTCACCACCCTTTCAAATTCTCTAACGTCATCCTCATCCTCATTAAACACCCATCATCATCATAAACCTCAGAACTAACAACCCATCTCTAATAATGTCCACCAATTTTTCCTTTAATCACTAACATAATTTCACAACTGATGCTTCTAATTCTCCTTAATCTCAAAATAAAACCACCAACCCTTCAGTTTCTCATTATGAGTAACCCCCTTTTTCTATCCTATATATATTCTACTCAACCTAAACCCAAGATCCGATCCCATGGCTGACCAATATTTAACTGAACCATTGTACAAATAGTCTCCTTTTCCAACTTTTCAAGGAGCGAAGACGGACGAGTGATGATTTTGCTCCTCGAAGGAAGTTCAAGTAGCAAATTTTTGCTTATTGGCTAGCTAGGGGAATTCTGGTATAAAGAAGATGCATTTGAACTATTTTCTTGTTTGCTTTTAGAGGCCAAAGTGTGAAAGAAAGTTAACAGGAGGTTTTTTTTTCCTTTTCGATTTTTTCCCTTTTGGTTTCCTATAGATAATAGTTTGAAGAAAGAGGTTTTGGTGTGATTAGTCTTTGGAGTTAGCTTTTGTGGTGGAGGGCTAAGTTTATACATGTGTATTGTCCTTTGGGGCGTTTCTTGTGGGTTAGGAGCAGGAGTTCATAATTAAAAGAAACCAATATTTCTCCAATAGCATGTTTCCATTAACGAGAGTTTAGAATTGAAAGAAAAAACATTTGTCTTTCATAATACAGAAATATGATATATGTTATGTGAATATGATATATATTATGTGAAATTTGCACATGTTTATAGATATTATATTACTCAAGAAATATGGAAATATGATGTGTTATGTAAATATTGCATAACAATAATACAGAAATATGATATATTATATGTGAAAATTTCATAAGATTATAATTCATAATATAGTATGATATATGTTATGTAAAAATTCTTTAAAATCAGATGATTATACGAGCCTTTTTTATGCATATTATTTTGTTCTCAAGCACTTTTCCTTCTCTTTTCTTTTGTGCTTACAGAAAAGAGAGATTCCATTTTTGTGAAATGTGTACGAAGGACGTTGGTGCTCGAAATTATGCAATTTACCAACCCTCCTAACCATTCTCCTTCTCTCTTGCGTATAATAAATAGAAGGATTAAAAACGAAGTGGATCTCGAAAGAAGCGTCATTTAGATATTAGTTACCTAAAACTTCAATAATTTCATATTGGTCCATCAATTTTTTGTATTTTTTTTTTAAATAAACCAAGTATTCACTAGGCCAAACCCAAGATTGGACCCCTATTAAGAGAAAAAATATTTTAATTAAAAAATAAACTTAAGAAGCTTCATGAATAAGCAAATTGGCATATAAAAGCTCAAGAATTCACAGATTTGGTAATTTTGTTAAAGAAGTCTTCAGCATAGGTAAATTTGTAGAAATGCCAAGAAGCCTTACATACTTTGCATATTTTGCAAAAAAAAAAAGGTCCATGAAGTTAGAAATGTCACAAAAATATTAAAAATTTTAATAAATTGAATATTTTTCATAAAAGTCCACATAACTCACTAAGATCCCAAAAAACATTCATAAATTACAAATTTTGCAGAAAAAATCTGAAAGTTATAACTTTTGTAGAAAATCTAAAAGACTTCTATTATTACCCCTAAAAGTGCTAAGTATTAATCACCACTGAGAAGTTGACACATGTCTTACACTCTGCCTAACCAAACTAAGTCACAACTAAGAAAATATCTGACTCGGCACGGCCGGCTTGATTGGCCGACATCTCGCGTAACCAAGTCAAAAGGCGGTACTACTCAATCAACCTCTCAATTGAATACCAGTGATGTGATTTGGCCAATTGTGCAGGCAACATCTCACGTAATCGAGTCAAAAGGCGATACCTATCGGCCTTGGACCAGAGGAGTCAAAGGACAGCTGTTAACCCCAATGACTATGATGAATATGAGACTCGTGTATGTGTCACTTGTAGATAGTCACTTTTCTATTGAGGAGGATGGTGTTGCTCGATGTGAAATTTGATTATCTAGGACTTAAACATTATTGAGTACTCTTGTTGTTTATAAAATTAACAATCATGTTCCTGGAGCAGTCTAAAATTTGAGGATTGGTTGCAATGGATTCTTTATTTGGGAGATTCATGTGATAAATGTATCTTATTTCCTGTACGATTTTTTTTATTTTGCATGTAGGGTCATGCTGGCATGCACGGTAAGGTTTAGGGCCTTAGGCAAATGTATATCCTCTGATATATTCCTAAATAGCTCAGGACTGGAAGTATCTTGTGTTACGTTCAGATAGTATTTTAATGCTTATTACTATAAATTAGAAGATACATGAGAATTCACATAGTTAAAGAATTTCTTCATATTGCCCACGCTCTAAGTTCGTACTTCATATCATGTATCTTATATTACTAGAGTAGTCTTAACTTTTATTATATTTCTTATGTTCATGAGTCACAGTAAGCATTTGGTCGGTATCTAGACATGCATGGTTTCTAAAAAAATATATCAACCTGAAATTTTTGAGAGCCTATTGTCTATCTTGCCTTCTTTGATGTGTTCATGCATACCTACAAGAACCTTTCACATCTGAAGCCGATGAGGTAAAAGTTATATTATAGTTTCTCAGGAATAACTTATGATTTTTTTCTTGTTTAAACTAAGAAGTTTTGTAGAAGAGGCTTGTGTACAATCTTGATGATGAGCTCATTAGTCAACAAGGGAAGGGAAAAGACATCTGAGAAGATTGTTGATGAGTCCTTTGCAAGAAGATATTCAGATCATGGACATATCCTCTCAGATTCTATTCAACAGGGTAATGGCAAAGCTTAGTTTATATGCCTTGTGGATTGTTTTCAGCAAAAGTTGTTTTCATCGTAGATTCTATTAATCTTTGGTTGATTACAGAAAGTTACAATGAAAAATAAGTAAAATTACAACTCTTGAGAAAATAACACAGAAGTTGTCTATCAACTGCTGCTTTTGTGGGACTTTGCCTGTGCCGGGAGCGCTTTAGCTCGTGGACCACCGATTCGAAGATCGTGAGGTTGTTTTGAGATCCTTCCTTCGTTTATCGAAGTAGGGATTTGTAGCGAATATCTTATCGATGTAAGATGTTCACTCTTCCAAAGATCAAGTCTGAGCTTAGATCTCTAGGAATCACCAAATGAAGCTTGTCAAAGGGTGAAAATTCTCTCTTTCTTCCTCGAAATCTCCAAAAGCTCAAGTCTCTTCTGCTCTAATCTGCTCTCTCTCTCCCCTTTATTTCGTGTATAGGGGGGTATTTATAGGGGTGGAAGTGCACCACAGCGAAAATGGGGCGAAATAACTGATCAAGTAGCCTTCCTTTGGCCGCGGCAGCCAACCCTGTCGCGGCTGTTGGCGCGGCAGTATGGGCTGCCGCGACCAAAGGAGCGGTTACTAGCACGTTTTTATCGGGCTTGAAACCGTTCTCCACGACCTTTAACCACTTTTTTCGTGGTTTAACTGTTTGTCCACGTCAGCGCACGTTCTATTTCTGATATGTCGCCACGTGGACTTTAAAAATTATCGTATAACTGCCTTGTAACCGCCATAACATCCCTCTACCATAGCCGCGGCACCATTGGCTGCCGCGCCTTAGCCGCGGCACCATAGGCTGCCGCGCCTTAGCCGCGGCACCATGGGCTGCGTGTTGGTGTGCATGTTGTTCTTCCTTGTTGAGTTGTTTCCTTTGAATGATCCCCTCTGATCGTCTTCTCTTTGCCTTGAGTGATATTTGGATGTCTGTAAGTATTTTTTGACGCCTACAGATACCCCCTCCAAAGTATCTCAGACTCAGCATTTTCAAAGAGGAGTCTGGGACACTTTGGATATGATAAACTTTCCTCGCAATTTCTTCAGTGCTTTGTTGAGGAAGTTGCATAGAATGGTCTGCGAATGGCTTCAATTCTTGACTTCTCCATCTCCTAGTCTATTCAATACTTCGTAGAATAGCTAAGAGCACCGCTGTGCTGCGTTTATCGCGTGGCCGTTGTCGAAGCCTTGAATTAGAACCGTTAGGAGGTTCTAGGAGATGCAGTTTATACTCATATACTCATCGGAGTGTTCGGGAAATAGTTTAACCTCGTATACCTATTGGGAGATAATTAGGTTATTCTTAAGAATATTCTGAGTGATATTCTCCAGAAACTTTCTATTGAGGGTAGGGAAACAGTTTAGACTCGTGTACCTATTAGAGTATCCTGGTCTCTTTTTTGTTGGTAGAGATGAACCCGATGATGGAGAGGAAGAATTTTATATTCTATCTCCTGGTCTCTTGTTTGTTGGTAGAGATGAACCCGATGATGGAGAGGAAGAATTTTATATTCTATCTCCTGGTCTCTTGTTTGTTGGTAGAGATGAACCCGAAGTCGGAGAGGAAGAATTTTTTATTCTATCTCCTGGTGCAAAGGAAACTCGAAGTGGGATCTCCACTTAGAGAATCTGGATTAGTTTGAATAATCCTAACTGTCATAAGGTTTGATTATCCAATTCAAAGTTGGACCTTTCGTTCGCAAAGTGAATCGAAAGGAGGTCTTGGCTGTGGTCCTAACTGTAGTAAGGTTTGACCAAATGGGTATTTGAGACGATCCTAATTGTTTAAAGGTTTAATCGTTCAATTTTGTGGACCTCTCGTTGATGGAAGGAATCGAGAGGAGATTTTAGCTTTGGTTCTAAGTGTAGTAAGGTTTGACCAAGTGGGAATTTGATACGATCCTAACTGTTTAAAGGTTTGATCGTTTAATTTGTAGACCTCTCGTTCATGGAAGGAATCAAGAGGGGATTTTGGCTTTGGTCCTAACTGTAGTAAGGTTTGATCAAGTGGGAGTTTGATACGATCCTAACTGTTTAAAGGTTTGATCGTTCAATTTGTGGACCTCTCGTTCATAGAAGGAATCGAGAGGGGATTTTGGCTTTGGTCCTAACTGTTTAAAGGTTTGACCAAGTGAGAAGTTGATAAGATCCTAACTGTTTAAAGGTTAGACCTCTCGTTCATGGAAGGAATCGAGAGGGGATTCTGGCTTTGGTCCTAACTGTTTAAAGGTTTGACCAAGTGGGAAGTGGATACGATCCTAACTGTTTAAAGGTTTGATCGTTTAATTTGTAGACCTCTCGTTCATGGAAGGAATCGAGAGGGGATTTTGGCTTTGGTCCTAACTGTTTAAAGGTTTGACCAAGTGGGAAGTGAGAGTGTGAGTACAAATCATAACGAGAGTGTAGTGTTTATCATTTTGTTCATAATAATCGGGTTATCCCTAAGAATATTATATTTAACATTCTTCCAGAAACTTCCCGTTACATGAATCATCGACCCCCAGCTTTCTTTGTAAAACTGGGTATAACGAGGAGTATGTCATCATTAGCCGCATGTTCGGGTTATCCTTAAGAATATAAGATTCTCTAGGAACTTCCCGTTATATAAATCATCCACCCCCAGCTTTCTTTGTGAGGCCGGGTTTAATATTGTATTTAGTTGGATGACCGAGAAGCAGTTTATACTCGTATACTCTTTGGAGTGAGGGGAAACAGTTTATACTCGTGTGCCCAATGGAGTAAATGTCGTCCTTATTTGGCTTGTTTCGCCGTTATGACGCCAGAGTCAATTAAGGCTTGGATCTTGTTCTTGAGTCCAAAGCAAATCTCGGTGGGATGAAGAACCCTTCTGTGGTATGCACAGTAGTTTGGATCTGTAACCATCTTAGCACCCTCTTGATCTTTAATAGGCGGTAGCTCGATCTTGTTGTTAACAAGGAGGTATTTCAAGATGGTTGGAGCTTCATCATCTTCGAAAGAATACTTCTTTTGGAACCTCGGATCGGGAATTGCATTCCCAGCGATTGCAGATGTCGTCGGTTGGCTTCTCTCAGCTTTCTTTCTTTTAAGAAAGTGTTCAGCTTGCTCACCGCGCATTTTCAAATCCTTCCAAGTTTTGGATGGTACGACCCCCAGGGTTTCCAGGACATCGATGGAAAGATTGTTGTGGCATGTCTGCAGAATGAACTCCTCTGTGACAGGATCTCTGCAATTCATTGCCTTGTTACAGAAGCGTTTGATAAAATTATCAACCGACTCTCCGTCTTTTTGTTTCTCATCTAGAAGGGTCCCGATCGACACTTTGGTGTCATCATCGAAGAAATTGCTGAGGAATAAACTTTCTATGTCATTCCAGCAATTGATGCTCCCTGGTTTGAGACGTCGATACCAATCGAAGGCGGGACCACGAAGGGTGCCAACGAATGACCGGACCATTAAAACCTCGTTTCTAGATATTATGCCCAAATGAGACTTGAAATAAATCAAGTGCTGAACAGGTGAGCTCTTTCCGTCGAACGGTGTGAAGTTGATCATATGGAATTTTGCTGGGTAAGGAATTGAATCCCATTCTCTTGGATAGGGATACGGAATACCCGTCTTCTTTACTTCCTGAGCAGACATCAAAGCATTGACTTTGCTTTCAAGCTCTTTCATTTTCCCGTCATCGTCTATGTCTTCATTCGAAGGACGTTGAGAAGAATGAGTTGGACCACCCCTGTAAGAGGTGCTATTGAACCACCTCTAATATCGTTACTGTGAGGATCTGTTAAACCACCCCCAGTGTTATGACTATCGGGAGGTGTATCAGCCATAATGACTTCATCCATTTCTGGATCACTGTCA
>BQKN01066077.1:60069-79233 GCA_022839385.1 Asparagus kiusianus
TTTGAATCGATCTCAGAAGATCAAATCTGAGAGAATTCTTCAGCAACTGAATAACAGCTTGATCATTAACCGAATTTTCGGTTCTAACAACTCTATCCATAGAGTTCTAACTCGTTCAGAGTTATTAAACTCGTTCGAGAGTTACATATAAAACTTCTCACAGAAGTTCATCGTTCCCACGAGATAAAGACGGTCGGATCGTCAACGGAGAGCAATTTCGACGCGTACAATCGAAGGAGGCACTCCATCGCTACCTTGAAGAACCCAGTTTTAAACAAAGGAGAAAACCAAATTCGTTTTCTTCTCTTTTGTAATCAAGTTGTAATCGGAATTAAAGGAATTTAATTCAATTTTCTTTTATTCTCTTCATTACAATTTTTCCTACATACATCAGTTCGCTGGCTGGATTCAGGAGGTTGAGGCCGTTGAGTTAGCAATTCTTTCATTTGTTGGATAGCCAACTCCATCTCTGTCTTCATTTCAGCTCTAATTTCCTCACGTTGTTTGGCTAGAGCTTCCTGAAGTATTTGAGCGAACTGATCAGAGGTGATCGTGAGTACTTCCCTGGTTTGCCCTGCGCTAGATATTGTATCATCCGAAGCGATTGCAAAATAAGTGTCTGAGAACTCATCCTCTGATGACGTTCTTTCATGCATTCTCTTGTAGTCCCCACATCTGCTGGCTCTTAACTGGAGTCGAGACATCCGTTGAGCAATTCTTGAATTGACTTTTCCTCTCGAGGAAAAGTCGGGATTTGATTCACTTGAATGTCGCTTAAATTCTCCTTTATCAGCCATGTTGATGGTGATTTCAGGGAATTCGTCATCTTGGACACCTGATCTTCTCTTGCGGAAATGTCTCGGTTTGGACTTCGACATTTTGGTGAAAAGTGTCGGGAGCACTGAGGCTCTTTACGGGATGACTCCTCGTTTGAAACAGTCACATTCTGATAGTATTGCTCTAATGAGTCGCGCACAGGAACAATGAGAGCTCATTTCCCGGACGGTTCTCTTTCGAGTTTTGTTCATACCCCCAGCTTGATAGTATGATTCATCGGTATGATTGCCGAAAAATCTTATCGTCTGTTGGTATGATCCCCCAGGTATAATGATGTCTTTTGATAAACATGTCTTCTTCTGAGGATGTAAAACCTTGTTGGCGTTCTCAGGACAACTTATTATTGTCTTTGAGTGATCCAAGGTTATGTCGGGAATCACACGTCTAGAACCACCCCCTTGTGGGTATGGAATCTTAACGGGCTCCGAATGCTGATTTTGCACAACTCCAGACTTTGGGATCCAAACTTTGTAGAGTTTTGGTGGTTCTTTGGTCACCGTTTCTTTCTTCCCTTTACTCCTTTGTTGTAAGAGAGCACGGGCATGAGCAGCCTTTGCACAACGCTTTTGTATACGTTCTTTGAGGGTCGAACGACTCCTTTTAACAAGAGTCCATTCATCCGTCGTTAGTTTAGCAGAGATATGAGTGATTGGTCGTTGAGACAACTGAACCACACGATGCCTCCTCGACTCTAAGTCCGCGTGATAACGAACTCCGTCGGTTTGTTCCAAGGCCTTAGCCATTTGACGAGCATGACGTTGGCGTTGCCTCTGACGAGCTCTTTTTATCAGTGTCGGCGGGCTTCGATCGAATGATTCCTCAATTGAAGAGAAATCATCGTGAGCAGAGCTTCCGGATTTGGGGATTACCGGGATAATGTTGCGAGGCAAGGCCTCAACAACGATTGGGCGAGAGTCTTCATTTTTAGCCTTCTTTGGCGTGTAAGCCTTCTTCAATGGTGAGATCCTCTTGTATTTGCGAGACAATGAAGATCTTGAAGAGAATGATGAGAGATATTCCTCAAACTTGGTTTGGTCGAACTTGTACTCGACCGTAGATTCAATTGGAATCTTGATCGGCTGCGACACGACGGTCTCGACAGCGAGACCGTTGGCTCCCACTGTGGTCGCCAGTTTATTTTCAGCAAAAGTTGTTTTCATCATAGATTCCATTAATCTTTAGTCGATTACAGAAAGTTACAATGAAAAATAAGTAAAATTACAACTCTTAAGAAAATAACACAGAAGTTGTCTATCAACTGCTGCTTTTGTAGGACTTTGCCTGTGCCGGGAGCGCTTTAGCTCGTGGACCATCGATTCGAAGATCGTGAGGTTGTTTTGAGATCCTTCCTTCGTTTATCGAAGTAGGTATTTGCAGCGAATATCTTATCGATGTAAGATGTTCACTCTTCCAAAGATCAAGTCTGAGCTTAGATCTCTAGGAATCACCAAATGATGCTTATCAAAGAGTGAAAATTCTCTCTTTCTTCCTCGAAATCTCCAAAAGCTCAAGTCTCTTCTGCTCTAATCTGCTCTCTCTCCCCTTTATTTCGTGTATAGGGGGTATTTATAAGGGTGGAAGTGCACCACAGCGAAAATGGGGAGAAATAACTGATCAAGTAGCCTTCCTTTGGCCGCGGCAGCCAACCCTGTCGTGGCTGTTGGCGCGGCAGTATGGGCTGCCGCGGCCTAAGGAGCGGTTACTAGCACGTTTTCATCGTGCTTGAAACCGTTCTCCACGACCTTTAACCACTTTTTTTCGTGGTTTAACTGCTTGTCCACGTCAGCGCACGTTCTATTTCTGATATGTCACCACGTGGACTTCAAAAATTATCGTATAACTGCCTTGTAACCGCCATAACATCCCTCTACCATAGCCGCAGCACAATTGGCTGCCGCGCCTTAGCCGCGGCACTATAGGCTGCCGCACCTTAGCCGCGGCACCATTGGCTACCGCGCCTTAGCCGTGGCACCATAGGCTGCCGCGCCTTAGCCGCGGCACCATGGGCTGCGTGTTGGTGTGCATGTTGTTCTTCCTTGTTGAGTTGTTTCCTTTGAATGATCCCCTCTAATCGTCTTCTCTTTGCCTTGAGTGATATTTGGATGTCTGTAAGCATTTTTTGACGCCTACATGGATGAGTCTTAATTGCAGAAGCGCATGAGTTCCTGTCTGAACTTTATACAGATGGTAGGGTGAAGAAGCTGCTTGCGCAAGGTGTATCTCAAAATCGATATTATAAAAAAAAACTCCTGAGTAGGTATGTGCCACATTTATTGCTAAAAATCTTTCATCCAAGCTAATATAACTGATTTATCATAATAACGCCTCTTGTCGAAATACATCAATAGAGCCAAACTTGTCAAAAGGGTCAAAGTGTTGATTGGTGACTAGCTGCTTCTTTCAGTAATGAACATATTTAAGCCAGAGGTAACTTGGTTTCTCTTACATTGCTTAGACTTGATGAAGATTGATTTCCATTAGCCCTTAACTTTTTTGCTCACATTAACCATCATCTTGGCATATAAAACCGAACGTTTCCATAATGAAAACAAGGATTGCTAATAAAGAAATCCTCAGCGATATTGTCCTTGTTTGATAATTTCTTACTTTCTGCTAGTATTCTACTTATGAGAATTTTATGGGTCATAATTGAGTTGGTTTTAGTATTTTTAGTTCATCAATCCTTGGATATCTATCAATATGGTTCTTCCAAAATTTTATTCATTACCTTCTGTAATATTACAATCTCTAAATACCTTACATTCAACTTATTTAATTGAAAATAAATGTAATTAAGATAGATAACTGTTTACAAATGCATTCAGATGTTTGTCTTAAAAAAATGTAGCCAGATGCTTGCATAATCCATCATATACACTGAAATATTCCAAAGAATCTATGTTCCATAATTGTCTATAGTATTAGATGTCGCATTTACTGTTTTCTTTCAATTTACCTCTTAATGTTTGTGTCTTTTTACTAACGTTTTCCATTATTATGTTTACTGTTTTCTTCTAAAAATTATGTGATGAAGGGTTATTTTTCATTAGCCATCATAAATATCCATAATCAAGGTATAGAAGCATACCATACAGGTACCACATCATCAACCGATATTTTATTGAATCCAAGTCCTAGAATGCCATCAAATTTGGCCATCAAGACATTGAGGCTTTGTTCCTTAGTTGCTTCAATGAAAACTTGAGAAGAAATACTTGGGAGTGATGAACTCAATGCTATATGTTCTTTGAAGATACATATCCACTTAATAAATTTTCTTCAGAATATCCCTTAACTTTGGAGTTTTGTAGACAACTTTTAATATAATTCTTTGTAGATGATCCAATGATTTATTATCTACTTTAGTTAAAAATGTAGATTGTAGCCATGAATTTTTTTTCAAGTAAAAAATATGGTATAAATAAAAAATTAGTTGATATTTGATAATAATTCTTATCAATGCATTCAAGAATGAAAAGTCAAGCATTAGGTTAAGGAATAGTAGGGACAATTTAGTTGCTTAATACTAAATACACTTTAGTATTCAAGAATGAAAAAGAAGTGTCTTTTTCCCTACTATTTTTGAGCATGATGCTGATAAAATATTAACTTTAAAATAATATGTTAGCTATATTGTTTAAAATAATATTAAAAATATATTAGCTATATTGTTTGCATTCAATAAATTTATACCAAATCTTTGTCTAAATAAAATTATAATTTAAAATAATATTAAAAAAATTAGCTATATTGTTTGCATTTAATAAATTTATACCAAATCTTTGCCTAAATAAAATTATAATTTAAAATAATATTAAAATTTTTAGCACGTGCATAGATTCTCTACCCTGGATGAATTTACATAACATTTTAGAAATTTATTCTTTCAGGACATCTTTTGGCTATATATGGGGTCTCTGGCAGTTGAAACCGAGTCAATAGACCAATGAACTTCCACAAGTTTTGTCACTATTATTCTCGGTTCTCAAGAAGACCATTCAAAAGAATAAGAGTTCGCCGGATTCTACGACGAGGAAAGCTAATGACACCATTAGCCTTGGTCTCAGAGCACAGGATCTTAGCATACAAAGTTACACTGAGCGCATATTCAAGTACTCAAATTGTAGCCATTCATGCTTTATCCTTGCACATGTATACATTGACAGATACCTCGTGCAACCAGGTGTCCATCTTTCTTACCTCAATGTTCATCGGTAGCTAATGACAAGTGTGGTCATTGCAGCAAAATTCATTGATGATGCGTAAGTATTACATGCGTTATTCTTTCCAAATGTTGACTTTGGATTTAGTTCTAAAAAAGTGCTCATAGTTCTTTGGGATTCTTCTGTTAAGTTTGTTACATTTGTTTATATCATAGAATATATCATGTTTCAATTTCTTTTTTATTAAAAAAAATTCCTCTTTCTTGCTTGCTACAGTACACTTTTTATCTATTTTCAAACCAAGTGCTTCTATGCCACTCATTTATCGTGTTTCATTAACAAAGTCATTTGTCCATTGACCTAATATAGATAAACTGTGTTTATAATATCTTCATTTTATTAACTACTACCAAAAAATGTTTTCCAGATTAGCAATTACTAAATTTCGTACTTGAAAACTTTCATTTTGGTGGTAAAAAAGGGAGAACAAGTGGTTGCTTAATAGAGCTTTCTCGTCACCATGCATCAGGACAAGCCGAAAATACAGGCAGCTTACTAAAAACTTGAGTAGCAAATGATTCAAAAGAAGCTTTGATGAGTCAATAGTTCTATATGTCATTGCTATTAGCCACTGATAAGTAAGCTTCAGTGGACCTATGCTACATCTAAATTTTATTCTTATAAGATGGTTGATTGAAACTCAATGGTGTATATCAAATAAAATTATTTAATAAAATTATTCATTGTTTTCTATTGTTAAGGACGCAAACAATCTATTTAATCCTTTTTAATTTTAAAATTCTATTCATATGTTTGATACATGGTTTAATTTAAATAAATCTTAATAAAATGAATCAATAATAAAATAATAAATAAAACAATTTACCACGTGCATTGCACGTGTAATCCAACTAGTTAACCAGAAAAGTGGTGGTTGGGTACTGTGAAGGAAATTTTCCTCCTATGACACATTACAAAGTTGATTTTCCCCGTCCTCATGGTTTGTTAGTTGATTATTGTCTTTGTATCTTCGAATTAAAAGTTACTAGTGTGAACACCGTGTAAACCACGGTATACTTTTTTTCCCGCTAGCTATAGTAATCCCGGTATAAACTCCCAGTTTCATATTTGCTGAAGTAATAATACTATAAAATTACTGTAGCATGAATAGTGAATATTAGGTCCTCCTATTTGTATAGAGGAGTAAATGTGGTTAGGCTCATTTATCCATGGGTTTAGTAGTTAGATTCTTACTAAAAGACCGTTCTATAACGATTTGGTACATATATAGGTGAATAATATTCGAATCATGATTGTTTCTATTATAAGTTATGGTATATATCAATGTCATTTTGTAAGATTGTAAAAGGTCATAGTTTTGTAACATTACAGGAGCAAGTCCCTACAGTGATATCTTTCTACCAACAAAGAAATTTCACTTTTGAATTTCTTTACTTCTTACAAGGGGAAGAATAACTTCACCCCTAGAATTAAAAGTAGTTTGATTTGTCATTAAAGCTCACATGATATGATGGATGGAATTAAAAATTGAGATGACGAAGGAACTTGCGATTTAGGCAAACTTCTTATTTGTAGTGGGAGGAAGCCTAAGTTATAAACTTCTCAAAGTCCAATTAATCCTTACCTAATTGCAAAAGCAGCATCCATAAAAGAGATGCGAATGGTCCACAAATATGATGTTACCATGGAATTGGCATCTAAAATTGACAAATTCAATGAGGAGTAAATAACGCCCTTTAATAGTCTCCATTGTACCATGTATTTGTAGGATAACTTGCATTATTATGTTGTATATAGAAATGAAGGAATTTTACTTTTCAATTCAAATAAATTTGCAAAAAATCTCTAGCCGTGTTTTGCCTATTTTAATTGCAAAATTTGGAGTTGCATAGGGGTTATTGTACGTTAACATGCATTTTATTAGTCTATCTAATATTTTGACAATCTTCCTCAATGACACAATTCTATTCGCCAATCTTTAAATAATTAGGTTAATATCAGTGTATATATATATATCTTAATTGCATGTCATTAACTTTAATGATAATCTTCTGCTAAGCACTAAACAAATGAGTATCAAATTCGTACGTTGTAGAAACAATGGTTTTTCTAGAACAATTATAAATTTCTTATCTTTAAAAGTTGTGGTTAATCCACTATCTTCGAGCATGGCTCATCACTTGTTTGACTTTGAAAAATTTGTATGATCATGGTGTTGATTTTATCATATCATATTATATGATAGTCTCCTTAAAAGCACGAGTTTGAAAAAAACTTTTCATGATCAATATTATCATTTACTATTATAAATATTTTATTTAAGTCTTAATCTATCCTAATCATAATTATATCATGTCCTAATCCTATGTGAATAACCTTACCACAAACATATGAAATATAAAAATTACAAGCACTCAATTTAGAATTTAAAATTTTTAAAAACACTCTCAAAGTTCTATTGTAAAAAACATCCTCAAAATTTTAAATTCACAAAAAATGACTGAAAGTTCAAACTTAGCAAAGAAATAATAACTGTTTGATACTCTTTCATTAAGATATACAAATTTAACTTTTAATTTAAGATTTATCATCCCTTTTCAGCATCTAAAAGTAACCTAAGGTGATACTATAAAAAATAACAATAATAATAGATGAAAAACATCTAATTAGGGGATAAAAATTTGAAAAGATATGATAGATTAAAAATAAACGTCACTGTATAAATTAAAATAACTGTATATAAATTTACTAATAAGTTGGAACAACAAAATTACATAAATAATATTAATTGATAGAAGACATATAAAACTGATAAAATACTATAATATAAGCTTATAATTAATTGATTATAATTTAAAGATACTAATCTTTGATGTCAATAATATTTATGGGCTAAAAAATACGATGAATTATGTATGGAAAAACTATCAGAAAGTTTAAAGATATCCTTCAAAAGAATCAATTTATTTCCACTAAAAATACAGAAGTGAAGGAAATAAACCCCCAAAATTGAAAATGTCCAAGAATCATTTGAATTAACATTGATAAAAGGCATATCTACCAAATAAGCACCAATTGAGTTCCCCATGGATAACATATTGAACAACTTTGTCTTAATCAAAGAAGCATTCTTCATGGAAGATACAAGAAAAATTAGTAAGTATTTATAAATTTTAATACTTTATTCTTCAAATACTAAAAGGGTCATAAACTTATTATAAAATTATATATAAATAATATTGCAAAAGAAATGAAGGCATTGATCAAATATGTTGCGATATATAACAAGCCAAATAAGAGGAGATGCTGATGTCAGTTATCAAAAAGGGGGTTACCGAGAATTTGTGGAGTGATAAGGGTCCTCTAACTCCTTCTGATGAATGGTTTTGGCGCTTATTGTCCTTCCCTACACATGAAAGAACTCGTAAGAGGGCAGAGTTGTGTTCTCCGGTTGTTTCTCCGATGATCAAGTCAGTAGATGATCTTGAGTGAGGAAATATAGAGTTAGCTCTTAGTTACATCCCAAAAAATCAGAGAGAGTTTCCTCATGCAATGTCGCTCCTTTTATACTGGGTCTGAGGGACAAGAAGCTAACTTGGGCCGAGTCTAGCTAGGAAGCTGAGTTGATAGATATGTGCTACGGCCGGTTACTGAAGGAGGTGAGTCACTCGGTCATTTATCATGGGAAAGGCAGAAGGTGCTTAGTGTTGATTGGGTCCGATGAGTCATAAAGTCTATGGGGATAGAGCAATAATGATGTTGTCATGGCAGTTAATGTGAGAGTAGTCGGATGGCGAGGGGTTTGAGGAAACTATTGTCTTGTTGACTGTAGGCTGCCTAAAAATTATTACAGATAGCCAATCCTCATAAAGCACTAATGATGAAAGTTACAACCTGACAACTTTTACGAAAACAGACGAGAGTTATAAATTGACAACTCTCACATTTTCAATAACAAAATATAAGGATTACAAGCTGATGATCCTTGCAAAATTTGAAAAAAATTTACCATTGACGATCTCTTCAAGATCAAATGCGAGGGTTCACCCTCGCGTTCCAAACTCCAAACGCGGGGGTCACCCCCGTGTTTCAAAAGCCAAACACGAGAGTCTACTCTCGCGTATTGAAGCTAGAATGCGGACGTCGTGTTTCACCATTTTAAATTACTTGAACGGTTACCCACTTAATGGGGCAATTAAGTCCCCATTATGGAGCAAATTAAGGGGTTAGTTACACCCCTTAAACCCTATAAATAGCTGGTGTTATAGCTGAAAAAGGGGTTGGAGTTTTTTAGATCATTTGGGTTGCCTTTTAGATCATCTTTGGTTAAAGATCTTGGAGATCGGCTATTGCATCGGAGAGAAAAAGCCATCGGCTCATTTTAGTTAAAAGGAGTGAAATTACTTTCTAAAATTAACTCTATTACAGAGTTCTAAACTCGTTCAGAGTTTGAAACTTGCCTTGCAAGTTCTTCCCGACGTAAAAGTCAGAAGCGAAGACCGAAGTTCCACGAAGCGAGGTGTTTGGATTGTCAACGGGATACAAGAACCAAACTTCCATCGCCACCAAGAAGAACCTAGTATTAAACAAAGGGAATGATCTTCGTCGATTCTTCTCTCTTTTGTAAATTAAAAAACTGATAAGAAAATTGTAATTTCTTTTTCTAAGTCAGTTAGAGAGAGATTACTTTGAGAGATTGTATTCATTATTTTCCTAATTCAGTTATGGAGTTTAATACTAACTTATATCTCAGTTTTCTTACAATTTTCCCCCAAATATAAGATGGCAACTCTGCTGGGGAATAGCTTTTTCACCGATAAAAAAATGGTGGCGCAATCCTACACCAAACTCATGCGGACTACTGTCGAAACTCCGACTGTTGAGTTTGACCAGGCCAAATATGAAGAGTTACTCTCCATCGAATCCCTTAGCCCCAAGTCTATGCGCAAGATCCACAAAGTCTCCAAGGAGACTAAGATTCCTCCTATCATCGATTCATCAAAGGAGCATCTTTCCTTGGGGTCATATTGTTCATACAGTCCCCCCTCTGAAGGAGAATACTTTAGTTCAACTGAACTCGCCAAGCAAGTTGAGGACTTTCCACCCGTACCTCAACAAAAAGTATCGGGTCACAAGAGACCTATTACTGTGACTAACCTGATCAATACAGATAGTGACATCATTGCAAAAGCCTCAACTTAGGCGAAGCAAAACATTGCTCGCCCAAGGAGAAGATTCCTACGACGAGCACAACTTAGAGAAAGCCGATCAACTAACCAACGTGAACTTCACGTTTGTGAGCCGAGGCGCGTCCCTAAACTTTGTGTTTCTACTGAAGAACATGAGCCTGACATTTATGTGCCCAAACACGAACCTCGAGAAAGTCAGACTGAACATGACACTCAGCGTCGCATTCCACAACTAAAACGTGGACCTCAAGTTTGCATTGAACGCGAACCTCAGCTTCGCGTTGCTCAGTTAGAATGCGACCCTCGCGTTGCTCAGCCTGAACGCGAGTTTCAACTTTGCGTTCCGCAACTAGAACATAGAGGTCAACTCCGCGTTAAACGTGAGCGTCAGCTCCGCACAACTCAACTAAAACGCGATTCTCGCATTTACAAGGAGATAGAGCGCAACCCTCGTGCCTCTCTTCCTCAACACGACCTTTGCATTCTCACTCCTCAACACGACCTTCGCGTTCTTATTCCTCAACGCGACCCTCGCATTTCAGTGTTAAAACGTGATTCTCGTGTTTTCAATACTAAACGCGATGTGATCTATCATGTTCAAAAGAACCAACAGGGATTTAAGATCCATGTTCACCAAGAGTCATTCTTGTCTAACCGTGGACAGGGGGTCCCAATTCAAACCTCACATTCAGTGAGTAACTCTTCTCAAGTCTCTGTAATAGATTTGAGAGAGTTCATATCAAGAAAAAGACGGGTACAACAAGCTCGTTCATGCCGGTGTGAACGACTGATTTTCTCGATCCTCTCGGGATGTTAATGCTGCTCACATGAGGTCAAACCATCAGTGTTCGACCGATTAACGAACGCTGCTTTGCCTAATAAATGATGATGTTCTTATAGGAAGAAGACTTCAGAGGATGAATACTTTGGAGTTACTTCCAATATGATTAGTATTGAGAGATCATCAAGCTCTAGTTCCGATGAGTCAGAGACGGACCCGTCTCCTGGCTTTAAAGACCTCTTGAATGAGTCTAATGGAATTATCAACACACTCGAACTAAAAAGGAAGTCATACCTCCCGTCAACTATTGAAAGTTGGCTAAACGAATTAAGTCTGATGATGAACATTCGGTCATCGTAGAATCTCAATCATCTACCTCTTTCGTAGAACATGAGATCTCCCCTTATATGGCGAGAAACCCTGAAGATATGGTAAGAAGACTTGATGAGCAGCAAACCATGCTCAAATCACAGCAGGAGACCATCAATAAACTCTGAATCTTGATGGCCCAAATTATTGTGGACAGGGCCAAGTCCCAGAAAGTAGACTCACCACCTCGGCATGAATCTTTCCAAAGAGAAGGATCATTTTCATCCCGACCTCTTACATCGAAGGGGAAGGAAAAAGTGATTGAAACTTCTGATCAAGAAGCTCACAACTTAGAATCTTCCTCTAAAGAAGGAAAAGAGACTGAGAATGAGTAGAATCCTCAGTCAGCTAAAATGGAAGAATTGGAAGCCCGCTTCAATGCCATTGTCAATAAAAGCGAGCTCCAAGATGAGGGAGTTGTTAGACCCTATCCTGCTGAATGGCATACAACCCCTTATCCTCCAAGTTTAAAGTTCCGACCCTACAGGATTTTGATGGCATGGGATCACCGAACTGGCATATCTATTATTTCAAGTCGTAGACTAGGAATATGATAGCAAATGATGCTGTATTGACTTGTTTGTTCATTGGCACCCTCAAGGGGGTCGCCTTTGAATGGTTCATAAAACTGCATGTAGGGTGTATCCAAAAGTGGGCGGATTTAGATAGACTATTCCTGGCTAGGTTCTTCGAAGATGATATGAACGTTTTCGTCCCTTCTTTTCTTGCCACTAAGCAGAAGAAAGGAAAGCCCATCAAAGCCTTCTTGAGAGGTTCCGAAGCATGGCTCTTCAATGTCTAACGGGTATGACACAGTCTACTCTAGTGGAAACCTATCGACACAACTTGCAGACCAACCTCCTAGCCCATATAGGAGTTACAGAGTGTCGTTCTTGAAAACAGCTAATATCTCAAGGCGAATAGGCTGAAGAAATTGTTGCTAGGATTAAAGCTGAAGAGGAAGGTAAGAAAAAGCAACCCATGTAACGTGGTCCAGGCAATGCTTCCCGATCAAAGGGAAAAGATACCCTGGCCACTGAAGCTAATACTTGATCACCACCTACTAAGCAGGGCAAGGCATAAGGTCAACCAAGAGCATCAAAGTAGTACTCTTTCAAAGATGATCATGTGGTCACTCTATTCAAACTACTTCAGAAGAACAATAAGCTGAAACATCATGAAGTTAAGAAACCCAAAGAAGTGGGAAAGGTGGATGATCCTAACTACCGCCTCTACCACAGAATGATGGGGAATCCAACAAAGAGATGCTACATCTTTAAGGATATCCTGCATGCTTTGATTGACACCGAAGTGCTCAAGTTGAAGCCAGAACAGAAGACCGTATCCACCAACATGATATCGGTCCAATTCAGGAATTTCCCACCCGTTATGACTCCTAATGGCGTCGTCCCTATCCCTAAGGAAGAACTGTATATCAAAAACACTACCATACATGGTCAGAAAGATAAAGGATTGTTACCCCTTACTACTCCGAAAGGAGAGACAATATGAGTCCATCCTGATTTGCTTGACGACCAGCAGTGGATAAGTGTGTCAGGAAAGAAGAAGAGAAATAAGGCTAAATCTTCTAATATGATTAACCCTTCTCTAAATAAAGATGATACCCACTTGATCCCTCTTACCGACTCGGATGAGGAGAGAACTGCTCTTGCGGCTGAGCAAGAGGCAAATCCTGGACCAGGCACTAGGTCAGGAAAGACATACCTGAAAAGGTACGATCAAGCTGCTCAAGAAGCAGAAAAGCAGGCTGAAGAGACCGGGGGTACCATTTCTGAGAAGTCAGCCGATAAAGAGAAGCAAAAGGAGGTTCGTTATAACAAGAACCTTCTCCAACAAGAAGCTAGGGGATCAAGCACTCCCTTCCGTTTCAACGTCTTGGCACAATTAGCCAATATTACTTCCAGGATCACTCTTTATGAGCTTCTGAAGCTGTCCAAGTCCACAAGGAGAGCACTGATCGAAGCTTTAATGGATACAAAGAGTTTTATCACACAAGTTCATATAGTCTCAGAAGCTACAGGAGGATCTTCTTGTACACAATGCTACAAGCCGTAAAACATCTGCCCTGCATGCGTTCATGCAAGAAGATATGCAAATCAAGCACAAGAAAGATAGACCTTTGTACTATACAGGGTATATCGGGTCTTCTGAGATCAGCCGTGTCTAGGTCGATCCAGGGTCCACACTCAGCATCATGTCGTACAGGGTCATGCAATTTTTAGGAATCCCTCTGTATCGGCTGAGTTTCACCCAGTCTACTATCTTTGGCTTCAATGCTAATAGCACATGACCCATGGGTAAAATCAAACTCAAGTGTCATATTGGAGATCTCAAGTCAGAGGTGACCTACTACATCATAGATACAGACACGTCCTACAATCTATTGTTGCGATGGCCTTGGATTCATGCGAATCGCATTGTTCCATCTAGCCCTGTCCAAAAAGCCCTGAGGCCTGGGCCTGGCCCGGCCGGAACCCGGTCCGACCAGGGGTCAGCCTGGAAACCCAGGCCAGACCCGGGTCCGAGTCCCCCTGCTGACACCCGGCCCGGAACAGTCCGGTCGAGCAACGAAACCGGGCCTAGCGACCCGGACCCAGAGCCCGGTCCGCCCGTAACGGTCACCCTTGGTGACCGTAGCGGGCAAAAAACCGAGCCGGGTTGGCCCGGCCTGGCCCGGCCAAAACGGCTATTTTAGCATTTTAACTGTTTTGCCCCTTACAATGATCAAAAAACGGCTATTTGGTGAGGTTTTTTTGGTCATTTGCCTAGGAGGCTCTCTATAAATAGAAGGGGGTTTTCACTTCTTCTCCTCACACCAAAACTCATCTACTTTTCTCTAATACCCTCTTATACTCTCTTATAATCTCTTATACTTTCTAATCCTTTCATCAAATGGCTTCTGGATCTGATTATGAAGAGCAAAATCTATCTCCTACCGATATTAAAATGAGTCCTCCTACAACAACAGCTACTCCTCCTACCGATCCTACCAGTGGTAATCTCGAATCTGGTGGCGACGAATCTGCACCAAGAGCTCCTAAAAGGCCGAGATTCGATGTGTGGAATTTTTTTGAGAAGATAGACGTCACCAAGGATGAACACGGTAGGATCCTCACCCAGAAGGCTAAATGTGCGTTGTACGGCCGGATTTTCCAAGCTCATCATAAGAGCGGCACCAACCACCTCAAACGCCATATAGAAAAACACAATAAAGGTCAGACTCCTCAATATGATATCCGACAATCTATGATTTCCCAATCCTCCTCTTCTGGTAGTCTCGGTACTTGGAATTATGACGCTGCCCGAGCCAGGAAATGCGTCATCAGGTTTATCATTCTTAAAAATCTTCCTTTTAAATTAATAGAAGATGATGAATTTGAAGATTTATTTAGAGATGGTTTTTATCCCGATTTTAAAAAAATTCTAGTCAAACCTGTCAGCGTGACATTTTAAAACATTATCAAACAGAACAAGGAAAAATAATTTCTTATTTTAAAAATTTAAACTATAAATTTTCTTTAACTTTTGATATTTGGACATCTAGAGCACAAACAGGTTATTTATGTATCACAGCATACTGAATTGATGAAAATTGGCAAATGTTTAAAATGGTTATTTCTTTTATTGCAATTGAAGAGTCACATACTGGTATTAATGTAGCCAATTTAATAGTTGAAGAACTTACGAAACTAGAAATTGATCAAAGAATATTTTTTCTTTCACTAGATAATACAAGTAATAACAATGTAATTGTAGATTTTCTCAAAATAACTCTGTCATTGCCCTGTCATGGTGAACTTTTTTATATTAGATGTATATGCCATATTTTAAATTTAATTGTTCAAAGTGTATTTACTGAAATTAAACCCATGATAGAAAAGGTTAGAACAGTTGCTTATATGCATACTACTTCTGAACAAAGACTTAAAAGATAGAAACAAATGTGTAAAAGAAAAAAATATTAAGGCTAGACTAATTCCAAAAGATGTTGATCATAGGCGGAATTCCACCTATGCAATGTTAAGTGTGGTAATAGAATATAAAGAAATTATAAATAATTTTATAAATTATTATGCTTCTATTTCTAGCTCTAGTATCACTTATGGAATAACTGAAGATGAATGGACAATTATATATAATTTAAATAAGATGTTACAAGTTTTTTATGATGCTACTATGTTATTGTCTGGTTGTTATTATCCAACTATTACTTTAGCTGCTCTACAAATTTTAAATATTCAAAATTTTTTGCCAAATATCATATGGATGATACTTTTGGAGCTATAATTTTTCAAATGGAGAGCAAATTTAATAAGTATTTTAGGCCTATTCCTCATATTTTTAGTTTGGGGGTTCTTATTGATCCATGTTTGAAGGATATTGGCCTTCAAAGTTTGTTACAATTATTGTATGGTGGACAGATTATAGACTTAGATGATGGATCCACCCTTACTGCTACTTCTTATCATTTAGCTATTAGAAATTATTTTTAAATATTATATGATGAGTATGCAGCTAGACATGGTGTAGCTGCACAATAGTCTGCAGCTTCGGCGCCTTCGAGCTCAAGCCGAGGTAAAAGTGTAAGTTTTGATAGGCATGCAATAGTAGTTGAGCTAACTGGTGGGTCTAGACTTGGATCATCGTTGGAGGTTTCTGAAATAGATGAATATTTATCAGCTTCTTTAGTTAAATGTCAAGGAAATGCTTTAGATATTTTACAATGGTGAAGAGTATATGGATCAGTTTCATATTCTATACTTTCTGCCATGGTTCGTGACTTACTAACAGTGCAGGTTTCGATGGTAGCTTCGGAATCCGCCTTCAGTACAACAGAACGTTTGATAGACGACCATGTTAGACCCTAAGGTCGCTATGAAAGAACCCTAGAGGGGGTGAATAGGGTTTATATTAATCTAATCCGATTTAAATGCTAATTAAAACTTACTAACAAATATATCCTAGCAAGTATGATATGCTACAAGATATGTGCAAGGATATATAATATAAACAAGGGTAAACAAAATTAACATGTAACAATGGCGATATAACAATATGCAAGAAAAAATACGCCAATGCCAAACTCAAACACAAGGAAATGATCACGGAGTTCGGACCTTCCGTCCTACGTCTCCGCTCCCCACTCCCGGGGAGAATCTACTACACAATCCGGTTTGAAAGCCGGAACTTCTCTACACACTCGGTTTTCTAGCTAATCGAAAACTCTACACACTCGGTTATCAAGTCAACCGACAACTCTCACAAATCCTCACAAAGTACATACACAAGCTACAACCTCAAGTGTTGGTCCTCACGTATCGACTCCCTCAAGTGCTCGAAATTATCACCTCTCACTAGGCCACCGATGCCACTCCTCTCGGTATCGACTCCTTCCTCACCACACACTCGTCTCGGTAATTAGGCACACAACAAATGATTGTTCTCTAGACAAGGTGAGAACAATCAATTAGGCTCAACTCAATATTACTATCTCTCACAACCCCAAATATATTATGAATGAAAAAACAATAAGCTCAAGTGGGTGTGTGTAACAATGAGATTAATCAAATCTAAACTCAATATAAAACTAGCTTTAATAAGATGATAATCAAACAAATAAATATAAAGCTAGAAAAGAGTTTAGAAAACTTCTCAACAGATGACAAGAGATGGAGGGAGAATAGTTGATTGCTCAAACTCCAATAGATGATCTCCTCAAGCTCTTGTGGAATTGAATTCACAAACTCAAACTCGAAAATGCTTAAAAGCTTTTAAACACACTTAAACAAAACTTAAACCCTTGTTTAAAACTTTCTTAAACTTCTTTAAAAAATTCTCTTAGTTCAACTGAAAAATGATAGAAATGGGGTATTTATAGGAACCCAAAACTTCAGCAAAAACCCCAAGAAAAAGACCAAAAAAGCCCCCAGAAAACACTGCTGGAAACTAGTCGTTACTGTGCAACGGCTCTTTCATAAGTCGACTTATATGAGTCGACTCAGTAGAAGAAAAATCATAACTACGATATACTTCGTGAGTCAACTTATGAGTCGACTCATGAGTCGACTAATGAGTCGACTAAACATGCACAGACCTGAAGTGCACAGAAAAACTCAACTTTAAACCATATTAAAAAATATTAAATAAATTCCAAAAATTATGAAACTTTGGGAGATGATTGTAGACATGATAATAAATATGTTACAAAAACTGGTTTTCAAAAAAGAACTCCCAAATGAGAAATATCATTATTTTATAAAATAGTCCAAAACATAAAAAAGTGAACACATGAGTTTTGATATTTTAGCTTGACCATGTTTTGAAACATTACAAAATGATTTTGTAGACTTAATGAATGATTGTTAAGTCCATAAACCATGAAAATAATATTTTCACAAAATTACATATTCTATGCAATATATTCTCAAACAAAATAGAGTATGAAACATATGATTATATATATGAATGTAAATTTGTTTCATATCTGTATAGCTAAAAAAACAGAATAATAAATATGAAATATGTAATCTCATATTTATAAACATGAAAACTCAAAACTATATATGTGTATATATATATATATATATATATATATATATATATATACATATATGGAAAAATTGCTTCAAGGTCCCAAATTTATATTTTCAATATGCTCTAGCCCCCCCAACTTTCAAACATGTGCTGCAGCCCCACCTTTTTGAAAAAATTATTAAAAGCCCCTCTCCCCAAGTTCCTATGCAAAATTTATACACAATCCCCATTTTACCCTCCCCTACACACCCCACCTCCTCCTCCGGTCCCCCGCGGGCCCCGCCCCGCCTCCCTCCCCTCCCCCTACCCGGCCCTCCCCCCCGGCCCCCCCCCCCCCCCACCCCCCCCCCCCCGCCCCCTACAGCTCCCTCCTCCTCCTCACCGCCTCCCTCCCACACTGCACCTCCCTCGCCTCCCCCCCGTCTCCCTCCCCCGATGCACCTCCCTCCTCCTCCTTCGGTCCCCCTTTGCCCCTTCCCCGCTCCGTCGCCAGCGCGTCCCGAGGAACTTCGCGTGAGCACATTAATGTTAACTCTTTTTCTGTAACATGTTAACTCTTTTCTATTAACTGTTAACTCTTTTCTGTAACATGTTAACTCTTACAGCTAACATGTTAGCTGTAAGAGTTAACATGTTAGCTGTTATAGTTAACATGTTAGCTGTAAGAGTTAACATGTTAGCTGTAAGAATTAACATGTTATCTGTAAGAGTTAACATGTTACAGTAAAAAGTTAACATTTTACAGAAAAGAGTTAACATGTTACAGAAAAGAGTTAACATTTTATAAAAAAGAGTTAACATGTTACCGAAAAGAGTTAACATGTTACCGAAAAGAGTTAACATTTTACAGAAAAGAGTTAACATCCACTGACATAAGAAAGAGGAGGGTAAATTCGGGATTTAAATCAGCTGATATGTCTAATCATGAGCTGGCATGTCTAATCAAGAGCTGAAATGAGCTGAAATCATGATGGAGGGGCTTGGCCATATTTTTTTTCAAAAAGGAGGGGCTAAAGAACATTAAAAAAAGTAGGAGGGGCTAGAGCATATTGAAAATATAAATTTGGGACCTAAAAGCAATTTTTCCTTAATATTGAAATGGTTTTTGCCTATAAAGCGGAAAGTGTTACTCCTCTTTTACCATAAACTCCATTAAGTTTCATATGTTCCAAAACACAATATACAAAAGTTTGTCTTGCTTTAATCCCAAGATAGAGAACACAAAGTTACCGTTTGATAAAAGGGTTAA
>BQKN01066077.1:79633-108180 GCA_022839385.1 Asparagus kiusianus
GTGTGTGTGTGTGTGTATATATATATATATATATATATATATATAAGGAAACCAATATAATGTGTGTGTATATATGATTGAGCTTAAAGTAGTAACACACATAATATAAACCTAAACTAATGTTACCCAAGCTTGATCTTGATCTTCATTGTAGCTCAATTTGGTAAACTTGGATCTTCAACTTTGAATAGCAAGGCTTCAACCACTATTCCGCCAACCTCCATTTGATATGATCGTTATGGCGCAATCCATCCATCCTCCAACTTATTGTTTGTCTAAAATTAATAGAAAAACATAAACACTAGACAAACAACATTAGAAGTAAATTGTTTGTCATCAAAACAAGAAGGCCAACAGACCACAGGACATACTTAGATCCGTATATTATACAAGCGGTAATGTGCTTACAAGATTAGTGGAGGTACGAGAAGCGAACGCAAGGCATCGATCGGATGGCTGGAATTGAAGATAAAATTGAAGAGTTGGGACTAGCAGATAGATATAAAGATTAAACAATATTCATCAAATTGTAATTTTTATTTCTTAGCTTTAAATGTGTAATGAATTATTTTGGAAATAGTTGCAAATGATAGTGATATATGTGAGTAAGTGCGAACCTAGTTGGGATGTACTCCTCTATGATGATGCGACAAATTCTGAAATAAATTTATACTTGTAAAAGATTTATTAATTATTAATAAAGAAGTTATTTTTATCATCTTTTATTTTTATAATTTTTTGTATTTGTAATTTATGTCATTTCAAGTTATTAATAATAAGATTGTTTTTATTTTTATTTTTTGTAATTTTTTATATGTTTTTTAAATTTTAAAGAGATTTTTAAAATTTTAAAAAAAATATAAAAAATAAAAAAAAATAAACAAAACCCGGCCCGGCCCGGGCCCGGTTTTTCGGGTCGGCCCGGATGGACAGGCCTAGTTCCATCTACCCTCCATCAAGTAATGAAATATGTGTTTGCGTCGAAAATTGCTGTTTTCATTGCTATCGAATCTATTACAACTTTAGTCGTTATAATAAACTCGAATACAATATAAAGTTGATCTTTTTATAAGATCTCCTTACACAATGAAAATAAAACAAGTTTACAACTTTATCAAACAAACGCAGGGAGATCGTTTATCGGTCTTCTGCTTGCGTGGGATCTTTGCCTGTGACGGGGACGTTGATATCCGTGGACCACCGACGATCAGATCTGATTGCTGAAAATTGGGCAGAGCTTCGTCTATCCGCGAAGGGATCGAGAAATCGTAGCTCTTATCTCGGCGAAGCGAGATAATCACTCTTCTTAAGATTACCGCAACGGGATAATCTTAAGGAACGGATCCGGGGTTGTAGATCTGACGAATCTCTCCCTCTCGTGTTGAAGAACTCGGTCTGATCTCTCCTCCTCCTCTCTGAAACTTGTGGATTTTCACTCCTCAATTCGGTAGGGCTTCGCCAATTCTCTAAAATTCCAGATCTGAAAAAATGAGGGTCTAAGACTTGTATTTATAGGCTTGAGGAGGTTGCGGGCGGTTAAAATAGCATAAAGGCCCAAATCTGCATTGGAGACACCCCAGGGTGTCTCCACCTGAGCCGAGACACCCTTGGGTGTCTCGGCTTGGGCCGAGACACCCTAGGGTGTCTCGTTTATTCCGAGACACCTCGGGGTGTCTCATTCAGGCTGAGACGTCGTGTTTTGCACATTTGTCCGTTTCCGCTGTAAATCCTTCGTCCGAACTCGGATTTGAGTGATTCGAAGTACGTTGGAAAGCCGGCGAGGAGATCTACAAGCTCAGATGATTGGATCATTTGTGGAATAAATGAGACACGAAGGGTACTTCGCCGTTTATGAACAACACGAGGTTCCCGATCAGTTCGTATCCTCGTTATTCTGAAACTCAGTTGCTTCACATAGTTCGTCGATTCACTTCAAGCGTTTGTCGACGTCGATTAAACTTTCGTGACTTAGATAGTGACGTTCATCATCTTCTCTTAGCTTTGAGCCGTTCGTGGAGACCTATAGGCAATTTTTGACGCCTATAATATGTCAATGATGAAGGAGTGGTAAAAACCTCGATAGCTGAGAGGCAACCATTCAAGGGTGTGGAGAACTACGACACTGACTCAGTCTTCTACTTAGACTCGTAAGAACCAGAGCAACCAAAAGATGATCTTGACAGTGGCAATGAAGCGGACATCGAGCCCGAGCCTGAGGAAGAGTGTTTATGGGAGTTAAATTTAAATGTAATGATCCAGAATGAGCTCAACAATAATAATGTATCTAGTGAGGGTGAGTGGTACGTTAATAAAATTTTTAATTTGGCTTACTTGTCTGATGTATGCTTTGAATGTGTGAAATAGGGACCGATACAGATACATGTTTGGATTCATGATATGCATTGTATGCCGAGGCATCACTTAATATGCTGCTCAAATCATCTTTCATTACATTCAAAGAGATAGAAGACACGCATAAAGCCTTCTTCTTAGTCCTAGCTAAGAAGAAAGGCAAAAAGCCAATCTATTTCGGGAAAGTCAACTCTAAGCTATCAAATCAGAAAAGTTTAGAGGACGACCTCGAATTCCCACAATTCCGTCATTATGGGTCTAAGTCCCTTCATATGATGAGGAATATGGGTTTTTATTTTGATAATCAAGAAGGTTTAAGCTTCGGGAAAGGAAGATGAACACCAATTCAATCTTTCACTCCAGAAGGAAAGCCTCTTGATTATTATCATAAAAATGAAAGAGGGTTAGGCTATGTTTCAACACCACCTCTTTAGAAAATGAATCCGTTGAATGTCTATACCAAGACCATTCATCTGGAACATTATCATGAGACTCCGATATTAGCATTGGTGCAGTCTTTAAAGGCATGTCTGTGAACATGACTTCAACTAGTCATCCAAATGATGACGAAGGGGATGATAAAGAGTTGATTTAATCAATTAACGATCCTTAGATCAAATGCCTCAATATTTTATAGGACATGCATTTTGAACAACGCGAGCTGCCCACAGAAGATAATGTGATCCAAATAAATATTGGGGATGAAACTAATCCCAAGCCAATCTTTGTAAGTGAAAGCTTGTCACCATCTGAGAAAGAAGACCTTGTATCTCCATCAGAGAATATATAGATGTATTCGCTTGGAATTACGAAGACATGCCTAGTCTTGACCCAAAGGTAGTCATGTATCATCTTAATATCGATCCGGATGCAAAACCCGTTAAACAGCAACAACGTCAAATCCATCTGGAAATCGAGGAAGCAATTGAATCGGAAGTCAAAAAACTTATCGATTTAGGCTTCATTAGAGAGGAACAACACCCTGATTGGGTGGCTAACATTATTCTTGTATCTAAGAAAAATGAAAAGGTCAGAATTTGCATTGATTTTTGTGACCTAAATGCCGCATGTTCGAAAGACGAATTTCCTCTCCCGATCACAGATGTCATGATTGACAAAACTTGTGGGTATGAGAGGATGTATTTTATGGACGGATTCTCTGGGTATAACTAGATCAAAATATACCCTGAAGACGAAAAGCACATAGCTTTTAGAATGCCACTGGGGGTGTACTATTATACAGTGATGCCCTTCGGACTGAAGAACACTGGTGCAAGCTATTAGCGTGCCATGAATACAATCTTCCATGAACATCTACGCAAGAAGATTGAGTGTTATGTGGATGATATTGTGGTAAAAAGGCAGAAGAAAGGCGATCATCTTTCATATCTGAAAATAATGTTCGACATCATGCGAGCACATCAACTGAAGATGAATCCAACCAAATATTTCCTAGGGGTAGCCAGTGGCAAATTCTTTGGATTTATAGTCACATCTAAAGGAATTTCTCTCGACCCGGAAAAGATTCGAGTCATCCAAGAAATGCAACCTCTAAAGAACATCAAAGAACTCAGAGGCTTACAAGGCATATTGGCTTATATTCGAAGATTCATATCAAATCTCTTGGGACGCTGCCAACCTTTCACTAAATTAATGAAGAAAGGAGTTTTATTTATTTGGGATGAAGACTGTCAAAAGGTATTTGAGGAAATCAAGCAATACCTCACCCAGCCGCCCATCCTAGTGGCCCTAGTATCAAGAAAACCATTCATGTTATATATTAGAGTCATGGATCATTCTCTTGGAGCTTTGTTAGCTCCGAACAATGACCAGGGTCATAAACAGGCAATCTACTACCTCAGTAGAACTATGATCAGAGCTGAACACCAGTATAATCTGGTGGAAAAAGAATGTCTTGCTTTAGTGTTCGCCGTCCAAAAAATATGACACAACCTGGTCGGACAATTGATCCACATCATTTTCAAAGTAAATCCTTTAAGGGTACTTATGACAAAACCTTCTTTATTAAACTAGCGCCTCGCAAAATGGGTGATACTTTTATCACAATATACAATGCAAGTCATGCCTCAGAAGGCTATTAAAGATCAAGCCCTGGTAGATTTCTTAACTGACCATTCAGTACTCAACTCTTCTAAATTATACGAAGACTTACCAGATGAGGTTGCAGAAGCTTGCATAACTCGAGAATTCACACAAATATGGAAATTGTTCTTCGACGGTAAGCCTAGAGCAAGACCCGATGGAAGAATCAAAGCTGGTGTGGGGGTAATACTCGTATCCCCAACCGGTCATGTGATCCCAAAAGGATTTTCCTTAACCAGGCTATGTACAACCAATGTGGCAGAGTATAACGCTTTGCTATTAGGGATACAGTTAGCTGAGGAACTCGACATCTAACATCTCGAGGCCTACGGTGATTCTCAACTCATCGTGAATCAGTTTCGAGGAGAATATGAAGTGTGCAATAAGGATTTGCTCCCATACCACTTTACAGCGCTAAAGTTAGCCCAAAAATTTGAGGGCTTCTCCATCAGATACATTCTGTGAATCCAAAACGCCTATGCAGACGCCTTAGCCTCACTGGCAACTTCATTAGCATTTCCACCAAAGACAAACAAAGATATTCATCGCAGGTCGTGACTTGTAACACCCTAAATTCTCTTTAGAAGATTACTCAGAAGAGACAAAATCAGGAATTATCTGTGAAACTTCCATCGATCTCAAACCGAGGGACTGGAGATTCTAGTATATTGATTATATCTTGTACGACATACTTCCCGACGATCCCAAAGAAGCGGTTGTCGTCAAACGGAAAGCCCTTCGATTCTACTACAATGCGACTTCTCGAACGCTATATCAAAAATTGTATGATGAGATCTTGCTTCGCTGTCTTTCTAGAAAATAAGAAGCGCAAGAAGCTCTCAAAGAAGCTCACGACTGGATGTGTGGAACTCATCAGCCCGGATCTAAATTAAGGGATCGACTCTGAAGACTTGGCTATTATTGGCCAAAAATGATGGAAAACGCCGTTGATTATGCTAAATGATGTCATGCATGCCAAATGCATGGCGACTTTATCCATCAAGCACCAGGGAATCTGCACCCGACATCTCCATCTTGGCCATTCGAGATGTGGGGAATGTATATCATTAAACACATCTCCCCGCCAACATCCAAGGGACATCGGTTTATCTTGGCAGTAACCGATTACTTATCCAAGTGGGAAGAAGTAGTACATTTGAAAGAAGTCAAGACTTCAAACGTGATCAAATTTATTAAACATCATGTTATCTACCGCTTTGACGTACTAAGATGAATAGTTCATGACAATGGAACTCAATTCGTCGGTCACGGTTTCCAGAGATTCTGTAACAAGTTTAGAATCAAAGTTTCGCATCAGAGACATATTATCCACTAGCTAATGGTCTTGCATAAGCTTTCAATAAAACTATTGTGAAGCTTCTCAAAATTTTGTCTCTAAAATTCAACGTGATTGGGACGAAAAACTTGGCGAATGTTTATGGGCTTATCGTACAATGGTAAGAACCCCGACAAAAGCTACTCTCTTTTTATTGGTTTACAGATGCGAAGCCGTATTATCATTAGAAATTCAGATCTCATCCCTAAGATTTTCTCTTGCAATCGGGATGACCGATGAAGAACAACATCGACTACGCCTCTAAGAACTAGAAATGTTAGACGATAAGCGACTTCAAGCCCAACAACAGGTCGAGTTATACTAATCTCGAATCTCAAAAGCCTATAACAAAAAGGTCAGAGAAAGGATATTCATGAAAAGCGATATTGTCTTAGCAGTCAGACGACCTATGGTCATGACACATAAGACAAAAGGTAAATTCAATCCTAAGTGAGAATGACCTTTTGTAGTAGACTCAATCTACTTGAATGAAATTTATCGTCTCATTAATCAGAAAGACGATAGGCTCACGATACCAATTAACGAGAAATTTTTCAATAAATATTACCCATAAAAAATCACGAGACTCACTTTTTCCTCCCCTACTAAGTCTAAAAAGAGAAATTAAACTCGCTCAAGACTAGGGGTTGGTTACTTATAATTCACTGGATTAAGAGTAACAAATCTTCTAAGTTGTCATGTTTAACAAAACACCTCTACCAACTACAAAGTTCACAAAATATCGCCGAGTTAAAATTTCACTTCTGACGATTAACATCCCCACATAGTTCAAATGCAGCTTGTCTCATTCTTAATATAGCAAGTTTTTTCAAACCAAATCAACTTATCAATCTTCCCCAATAAGATGATAAGCCACAAAGTTGCTCAAATTATAACATAATCCAGTCAAGTTAACAATACACTTCTGGCAATCACAATCTCTACATATCCCCAAGGAGTATGAATCAAGATAGTGATACAAGCAAAATATTATCAAGTTAACACTACACGTCTGATGATTATCAAGTCTCTTCAATAAAGTGATAAGTCCTCAAAAATCTTGTTCAAATCAAAAAATCATCAAGTTAAAATTACACCTTTGATGATAAAATCAATTTATCAACTCTCTTCAATAGAGTGATAAGTCCTCAAAAATCTTGTTCAAATCAAATATTGTCAAGTTAACATTACACCTCTGATGATAAAATCAACTTATTACTCTCTTCAATAGAGTGATAAGTTCTCAAAAATCTTGTTCAAATCACAAATACAAAATATCATAAAGTTAACATGTCACGCCCTGCTTCCCAAAATACCGGGGAATCGGAACGTGAATAAGTCAGCAACATATTAGATTGAGGAGAATAAATAAAAAACCATTTCTTCTCAACCTAATACGCTAAGCATCAAGCAATATACAATGCGAAGTCATATCACAAATGGAATAACATCCGAGACACAAGGTTTAGGTCAAACATGCCCTTATTACAAAACAATCCAACTAAAATTATGAAAATACATAGTCCAACAGAATAAAAGGAAGTACTGTAAAAATAACTAAATCTCTCAAAAGGTTAAAAGATAAGTAATACATAAGTAATCTAATATCCATCAGTAACTATAGAAAAGGAATGACTAAGCTCCAGTTTGCTCTTCTGCTCCATCTGGAAGACACTCCGGCTGCAATGCATCTCCATACTGGACATGTCTGTCCTCTAAATCTGACGTACACCAGAGAAAATAGGTGTACGTCAGCGTGCATAACACACGACAAGACCCCACAAAAGAAAATAGAAATAGTCAAATGACCAATGCGATAACTGATGCAACAACAGAATGACAAAGAAACGTGCAACTAGAAATCTAACAAAATCAACATGCAATTCACTACTAAATCATGATAATCATAAGGCCAACAGCATACAATAACAGGGTCGAATACTAGGCATCCTAAAATAGATCACAGGTTCATATCTCACATAGAGTCAACGTTCATATTCTCGGATAAATGACTGTTCACAAATCCTCTACGTGCATCCAATACCGCTACACGAATCGGTCAGAGGACTACACGTAATCCAATTTTAGCCTGGTCTGAACTCAAGCAAAACTCGGGTGACTACACAAATTCACTGACCAAAGTGACTACACGAATTTACTTTAGCCCAACAAACCAACCCCAGTGACTATACGAATTCACTAGCACGAGCCTGGAAGATACATCAACAGCCACATCCGACCACATGAACCAAGACTTCCCCATCCTAACTCTTCTCACTTATCTAAGTCAACAATTATAACTTAAGCTAGATCTCTGGTCCACTTCCTAAACTCAGTCAACGCACACACACATGTCACTAAGTCTTGTTCATGACGCACAAAGCCACTAAGTTATGAACTACTAGTGGTTCTCAACACAATGAGGAACAATAAATGCAACTAATTCTATGCAAATAAAAAATGGTATGTCACGTAATTAAAATAAGAATCATGGAATCGACGGATGTTTTGCACATAAAATGTCGCGGTCAACAACCTTCAATCACACGACCATAAACTAAATTAATTTGAAAATAAATAATCTTTTGCAAAATGAATTCCTTTCAAATTATCTCTCACCATAATTATTCTAAAAATAATCTCTTAAAATAATAAATTCATAAATTCAAAATAATCTTTTTACAAGATAAATTCTCATTAATTCAAAATAGTCTATTTTCCCAAAATAAATTCTTTTAAAAATATTTATCATTCTAAAATGATTTCTTCCACAAAATAAATTCTAAAAAATATTATAATTATTCTAAAATAATCTTGTTATTAAAACAAAATTTTAATCTATTATAATTATTCTAAAATACTATTTATCACATAATTATGATTTATTTAATATTATTCATCAAACATACGCAGATAATTATTGACAGATCTAAAATTCTAATAAATAATGATTAAAAATGTAAATTCACACGACAAATATAAGAATTGTAATAAACTAATCTAGAATCAGAATCTAGTGCACAATTAATAAATCTAAAAATTACACGAAATAATAAACAGGAAAAATAGGTATCTTGCCTACGAGGCCAAGGGGCCTGTGGACGAGCGACGATGTTGCTGCGGACGCGACACAACGGGTCTGAACAGTGGAGGGCTACGACGTTGCTGCTACAGAGGTAGCGCGTCAGATCTGAAGGGCCAAGGGGGCAGCAAGAGAAGCAAGGATCTGGAGTTGGCAGTGCTACAGGGGCGAATGAAGGCTGATAGAGGGCGACGAGGTGATGGGGCGGCGCGGATCTGTGCCGGGGCAATGCGGATCTGAGCTGGGGGCTGAGGAGGGTGTCAGCACGTGTCTGGTGGGGGGGAGCTCGTGATGGAGGAGGGAGAGCGGAGCGGCGGTACGGCAGATCGAGGGGCTGGTCGGCGGTGGATCTAGACTGGAGACACGGTGTCGGTTGAGCAGGGCGAGCTGACGACGAGAGGGGGAGCTAGAGAGGAGGGGTGGCTAATAGCGGGGCTGCAGGTGTAGCGTCAGCAATGAGGGGGCTAGGTTCAGGCTCGGCTAACGAGTGGTGGCGGGTCTGGAGTGAGAGGGAGGGGATGAGGGGGCGGACTGAGGTGGTGGAGTTGAGGGCAGATCTAGGCGGCAACAAGATGGTGAGGATGGTGACGGTGAAGCTGAGGGAGGAGCTCGGCGACGAGGACTGCAGGGGTGAGCGGGGTGAGGAACAGAGGTTGGCTGCTGTGGTGGCTGTCGCAGCTTGAGGGGAGGTGGTACAGTGTGGGCTTGGTGTTGGATCTGGATGCGGGTGGCGACGACGAACGTCGGTGAAGGCGGCGGGAAGAGGAGAGGGGTTTGGACAGCATCGAGGAGGGCTCGGCGGCTGGGTTCGGCGCTGTGGGTAGTGGAGGAGGCCGGAGGTCGGGGGTTGAGGCGGTGCTGCAGGGCTGGCGGCTGCTCTAGGAAGAAGGATGGGGAGAGAGAGAATGAGAGGTGGGGGTGGCTACAGGAGAAGAGAGAGAGAGAGAGAGAGAGAGAGAGAGAGGAGAGAGAAGGGGGTTTATATATATATAGGGTTAGGGTTTATAATTAAACCATAATTAAGAAAAAATTAAGGAAATATAGAATAATTAGGGAAAATATTTATAATTAATACGAAACAATAACAATAACATAACAAATATTAATTTAAAAGTTTTTATTGCATCAAGTTAATTTATAATTATCAAAATTATTAAATAAATATAAAATTAGATTTTTAAATCGTAAAAAATTCTAAAAAATCAAGAAAATATAAATACTCTTTTAAAAATAATAATTTAATATTTTAAAATACTAAAAAAATTATTTAAGCCAGTATCGAAAATTCATGGTTATTATATATCATCACACCTCTGATGATAAAATTAACTTATCAGCTCTCCTCAATAGAGTAATAAGTCCTCAAAAATCTTGTTCAAATCATAAGTATAAAATATCGTCAAGTTAACATCACACCTCTGATGATAAAGTTAACTTATCAACTCTCCTAAATAGAGTGATAAGTCCGAAAAAAATCTTGTTCAAATCACAAGTACTAAAAATCATCAAATCACAAGCGCAAAAGTCATGCTAAGTTAATATTACACCTCTGGCACCTTCAATTATTTTCTTTGTTTCAAGTTAAAACATAAAACAGAAAGAAACAAGGAAAAACCAAAATATTATCATTTTTATTCAAAATACTAAAGAGTGATACAAAATTATTGTTTTGTTCTTATCAAAAGAACGGTACATTATTAAGCTTCCGAACTCATTAGTCTAATAGATGCAAGGCGAGATTTGATGTCCGAGAGCTTTTTCTCATGAATTGTGCGTGTTGTTTCTGTAGCTTGTCCTCTAAGCTCCTCTTCACTCGGTGACGCAGTAGCAACCTCCTTCTTGATCTCATCAAGAACTTGTACCTCCTTACAGTGTTGTTCGAAGACTTTTGCACTCCGGAGGGAAAGTCCCTTAATAGTGGCTTCTTCTTGGGCAAGTTGGACTTCTCTCTGAGATGAGGTTTTTTGTAGTTGAGCAAAGGCCTCTTTCATTTGATTAATAAAATCCTGAGAAGTCCACATGGCGGCAACAGAAGTGGCCAACTCTGATTGAACTTGATCGTGCTGTTCTTGCAAAGAGGCGATATGTGCTTCTTTTCAGCTAAATTCTTCTGAACGACTTCCTGTTGATGAGCTATTTCAACTTGTATATCAACGAAATGCTGTTCAGTCTCTACCTCAAGGTCAACACGCTCAAGGTATTGTAGAGCTTTCAAATCTTCCTCTTAACAAGAAATGCCTTCCGTGCAACGCTCGATACATTAGGCATCACCAAGACACCTAATGTTCATGTAGTTCATAAAAAAAGGTCTGAAAACTTCGAACATATATTGCCCAACACTAATGATGCTGACAGTCCGCTTCATCGTACATTCCAGCTGTTCAACGAAATACTTGAGCAAGTCCAAAATGACCACCGGACTCAGAGAAGTAGCTGGAGATGGCACTAAGGCACCCGGAGTCACAAAGCTTGATGGAAGATTCATAAGCATTCTTGCTTGAGCTGAGCTTGAAGCACCTACATCTTGCACTTGCCCAAGAGAAAGCGTTAGAGGAAGAGGCTGCTCTGATGGAGGAGTTGTTCTGACTTCAATCTCTTTAGCTGTCGGTGCCAGGGGTCATGCATATGAAAATCATTAGAATATATAAGAAGAACACATTAAACTCTAAAATGAACAATGCTTACATGCGGAAGAAATAGAGGCATAGGCAGACCCTTTATCAGAAGTGATCGCCGTTAGTTCATCAACATCAGCGTCGTCATCAGGAAAAGAAATTCTGTATGAGGAGGTTTCATCATCTTGTGTCGTAAAAGATTGAGGCGAGCTTATGGCAATCATCAATTTGGTAGCTAACCCTGTTGTTGGACTAGGCTTCATAGCTCCTATCATTGGCATTAGTGCTGAAGAAGAAGGAGATTAATGTTTTTCAAGATCGTCAAGTCTGACCACCATAGGCTCTAACTCAATGGGCCCAGCTTCTTCAGCATGAGTGGATTTAGGTGCGGCTTCCTCCTGTATTGCCTCTGTGATTTGAGGAATGGCACTCGAAGCCTGGCCCGGAGCCGTTGCATCAAAGCGTTCCATCACTTGTTCATGATGAAAAGCAATGGATTCCGCATCCCCATCAATTGATTCATCCTCACTTTCTGTTGGATGATAAGAAGCGGTCGCTCCCGCTAAAGCAGGGCTGGTCAAGCGAAGCCCTCTCTAATGGGAAATGTCTGCAACAAATGACTCTTCTTCCTCCTCTTCTATGTGCATAATAGGGGTAGATTTAAAAGCATCCTACAATAATTTAGCCCCATGCCGAGCTTTAAAAGTTGGGGACTCGAGCGATAATTTTTGGCGAGCCCGCTTGCCAAGACGACTCGTATCTTCTTCAGGAAGAATTCACTTTCTCGCTGCCCTCTCTTCTCTGGTTTCTGCCGCTTCAGCTTCGTTACCCTTGGTTGCTGCTTGTTCTCAAGACAAGATTTTATCTATCCCCTTAGACGAGACATTTTGGTGCCTCTCTTCGATTCATATATTCTTCTAAGTTCCTTCAAACAAGAAGTGTACATCTTGTACTCAAGAATCCGAGATGCGGCATGATACCACGTACAAAAATCCAAAGCAACGTAGGTGTTGGACGTCTTGTGAGGCAGTCTGAACATTGCTCTAGTACAACCTACCACTGAATAATACTAAGCCTTAGCTCCTTCATATAGGTTACCAATAAGTGCAAGCCGTGGGTTGGGATTCCCGATGTATAATTAGTCATACCCAAACTGTTAGGAGAATTGATAAGGCTGATAAGGCTCAATGAAGCACTTCCTACCCTGCCGAAATATAATGTAGCTTAGTCGGATATTAATAAGCCAACGGAAGACGCCTTTGTTCAGAATGGTGAATGGATTGCAACCCTTCATGTCTTGATATACTTCTCCATATGCACCTCCGTCAAAATTGGGAAAGTATCAAAAAACAGAATAATTAATGTCCCTCGCCAATGTTTGTCGGACAAGCACTTGGTACTAACCCACCCACTGGGCAACCTCAAGTTGTTGGACGAGAGGAGTTGAGGCGTCACCAGATGTAGGTGCTATCATCAATGCAGAGCAATGCAAGACGAAACATGACACCAAATAGGTGTATGGCATTGGCACACGTGGGTTAGGAGTCTTCAAAGTCTTCTTCCCATCGAAGCTCATCTCTTTGACTAAGACAAAGTCAGAAGCCAACTCTCGTAAGCCACTCTGCAGGAAACATACTATTACCTAGAGGAGGTTTAGTAGTCTCCCGTAAGCTCAGAGAACAGACGGGGTACACCACTTCAGCTGCAATTACATCTATTGGCTTAGTAGGCACCACGCAGCGCTTCAGCCACAGCATGAGAAATCCGGCGAATAAGGCCATATCAGAAATAGGAGAGCTTGATAGTGAAAGCTGTCAAACTCAATGAAAGGTGGGAAAACATCCTCCTTGGCCTCATTGATATAATGAGCAGTTACAGCATCAATGCGAGCCTTGATGTCATCAAGAGAACTCACAGTGAGATGAGTCACTTCGGCATTCTTTTGATTTAAGTTTTGGAAAAGATAATCAGCCTATGACCCTTGCTTAACACCACTCCCACGCATCCCGGTCAACTGTGCGCATATATGGAAGTGACACATTACTTCCTAATAAGTCTCATAAATTCCTGGGCTGGTCGTCTTCAGAATGGTGAGCTCTTTAGTTTCGAGGATGAATTCTTCATATGGTAATTCCCCAAACGATAGACCCGAGACTTCAAACATCTCATGTAGAGCGAAGCCCAACTCCTTGACCGGTGTAAAGAAGGTGCATGTCTCGGGATTGTAGTGTTCCAACATAGCAAAGAGATTATAATGACTTTGTACAATCCCGTATCGAGTGGCCAACACCGAGTTTCCAAGACCAGATTTTTCAATTGGCTCTTTTAGCTCCTTTATGACAAAATTGACCATGTGGGATACTCCTTTTTGACCAAACTGGGTTTTAAAGCCGTCAATTGCCGATTGTAACCGGTTAAACGAACACCTTGATGGGTGAGGGATCCGATAGCTACTCTACTTTGTTCTCGGACAAGATCTTAATTCATGGATCTCAAAATGGAAGCACACTGGAAGTAAGATATCGGGTACATCCGCTCCATATTAGGTAGGAAGAAGAAACGGTCACCTATCTTCCGCAGCCATTTATAATTTTCGTCATACATGAGCTTTGTATCGATGTTGACGGAATCTCCAAATAAGAAGATCGGCTTCTTTAAGATCTTTCAGTCCATGGTCTCCAACTTGGCGTCTGTTACGATGGCCCTGAGAGTCGTCGAACTCGCTCGAGTGATGTTTTCTTCACGTTCCTTATCTTGGTCCTGAAAGATAGGAAATTCTTAGTGTAGACTAAATGTGATGGTATTATACATACCTCCCTCATGTCCGAAGTGATGGTAGAAGGAGAGGGGCTCGCTCGAATAGCGCACTACATAGAAAAAGACAACAATTAGTATCTGAAAAGAATATGAATTAAAAAGTCTAAAATATGAGGGTCACCTCTGCATTTTAGAAACAAAACACGAGGTCACCTCTACGTTTCAAAAGCAAAACGCGAAGGTCACTCCCACATTTTAGAAACAAAACGCGAGGGTCACCTCCGTGTTTCAAAAGCAAAACGCGAGGGTCACCCCTACGTTTCAAAAGCAAAACGCGATCGTCACATTTCATGCAACGATCGTCATTTCAAACGTGAGCTTCGTGTTGAAGAAGAAAAACTTGTTGAACAAGTTTTTAGTCCAAAACTCACCGCTAATTAGGGGAGTTTGCATTGGTTCTGTTAGACCCTAGAGGGGGGGTGATTAGGGTCTTATGCTAATCTAATCCGATTAAATACCAATTAAAATTAATTATCAAGTTATCCTAGCAAGTATGAAATACAACAAGATATATGAGCTAGGATAAGCAATATGAACAATGAGATATATCCTATATGATGAAATATGTATGATAGGATATATAAACTAACACAAGGGTAAACAATTTAACTACAAGTGTGATAGGGCAAAATGATCAACAAGCAATACACAATGGCGATGTAAGATATGAACATGAAAAACAAGTGCGCCAATGCAATCACAAACAAAACGATATGTTTACGAGGTTCGGTCCCCACGACCTACGTCCCCGCTCCTCACCTCGAGGAGATCTCCACTATCACAACCGGGTTTTCTACGTTCACCCGAACAACGTTTACACCTCACAATACAATCACTAAGTAATCACACCTCACACACTAAGTGTTGGTCCTAGCCCGTGTCCTCCTCCTCAAGTGCTCGGTTACAACCTCTCCCTAGGCACGTCAACCGACGCCACTCCTCTTGGATTCGACCCCGTCTCTCACCACACACTTCTCTCGGTGTACAAGTGTATTACAAGTGAATCTCTCAATAAGCACAATATAAATCAATTGATTGTTCTCTAAACAATGTGAGAACTCAATTAAGCACAACTCTTAGTCACAAACCCACAACCCCAAATTATACTATGAATGTAAATACAATAAGCTCAATAGGTTGTGTGTGAACAAAGAGATAAAACAATATAAACTCAATATTAAATCTAGCTTATGAAATTAAGAACAAAACTTATAAAATGCTAGAATTGAGTTTAAGGAAACTTCTCTATAGATGACAAGAGATGGAGGGAGAATAGTTGGAAGCTCAAACTTCAATAGATGATCTCCTCAAGCTCTTGTGGAATTGAATTCTCAAACTCAAACACCCAATTGCTTAAAAGCTTCTAAACAAACATTAAACAAACTTAAACCCTTGTTTAGAATCCTTTAAACTTGTTTAAAACATTTCTTAAGAGCTCTTAGAGGTATGAGGGCATGGGGTATATATAGGCTCATGAAACAACCCCAAAAACCCATAAAAACACCCCAAAACACTAAAATAAACAAAAAAAAACAGAACTAGCCGTTACTGTAGCAACGGTCGGATGCTACAGTAACTTCGGTCGACCGGTACGGTCGACCGGGAGCTATCTGCAAAGCTGAGTAACGTCCTGAGACATTTTCGGTCGACCGGTCCGGTCGACCGGATTTACTGTAGCAATGCGCAGATGTTTTATAAAATCAATTTAAAATAGTAAATGAACTCCAAAAATTATGAAATTTTGTGGGAATGTTCTAGACATGTAGAATGACATGTTAGAGAAAGAATTTATGAAAAATCATTTCCCAGTTGAGAGAAATAAATATTTGAACACAGATATATAGTTTCTGAAAATCTGCTGTGATACACGATTTTGTAAAATCAATTGGGCATAGTAAATCAACTCCAAAAATAGTAAAAACAGGAGGAAAGTTTATAAACATGTAGATAAACATGTTAGAGAAAGAATATTTCAAATATCACTTCCCATTTGTAAAAACTCATTAGTTTTGTAAAACATGCACGAACATGTGCACGAACGAAAACGTGAATTTGTAAATTCCTTTAAACATAACAAATCAATTTCAAACTTGATAAAACTTTGAGAAATGTTTGCAAATGATATTTTAAGCATGTTACAAAAAGAATTTTCCAATTTGCATTTCCTAATTGTGAAATCTCATTATTTTGCAAAAGTGTTCAAAACATGAAAACTCAAAATCATGCATGTATATATATAACTATATATATACATAGAAACCAAATACGTGTGTGTATATGATATTGAGCTTAAGGTACTTAACACACATAATATAAAATCTAAACTAGATTACCCAAGCCGATCTTGATCTTCAATAAGCTTGACTTGGTACACTTTACGGATGAAGCTTGAACTTGATCTTTAACTTGAATTGTATGTTGCTTCACTCCACAATTCCGCCAACCTCCATTTGATATCGTCGTTATGGCGCAATCCATCCATCCTCCAACTCGTTGTTTGTCTAGAATAAATACGAAAACACAAATACTAGACAAACAACATTAGAAGTAAATTGTTTGTTAAACATCATCAAAACAAAAAGGTCAACAGGTTCGACTGCATGAACAGTAGAGCCACCGACGGCACACTTGAGGCTACTCCGGCAGTCTTCTTGGACTTGGAAGAACACCTTGTTAGGGGTGCCATTGATGCTATCGATGGTGAAAAGTGAGGTTCTCCGGAGATTGAAAGAGAGTTCTCGTTAAGGAAATGAGATGAGAAAGAGTCGATTTGACTCTTGTTTGACCTTTGGGTCTATTTACAAGACAACCATGCTATCAGGATTTGCACGAGATTCTAGGCAAGAATCCCACCCAAACGCGACCTTCGCGTTCACTAAAGCAGTTTGACTTTAGCGTAAACGCGAGGGTCACCCTCGCATTCCAAAGGCAAAACATGAGGGCCACCCCCGCATTTCTAAGTGCATATGCAAGGCTCACCCCCGCGCTTCTAATTGCATACACGAGGCTCACCCATATGTTTCTAATTGCATACGCGAGGGTCATCCCCGCATTTCAAAATTAAAAAAAGAACGAGGCTCACCCCCGCGTTTCAAAAGCTAAAACGTGACCCTCGCACGGATCTTGCGTGGCAAATCCCTACAACCAAATTCATGGTGCCTTCGAGACGGATGAAGTGAGCAATTCCACTATTCCAAGATTAAACTACATCAAGATCCAAAGTATTTCAAAAATCCATTCTAGTCAACCACGAACTTTCAAAAACTTCGGAGGGAGTTCTGTAGGATGTCTAAAAGTTATTGTAGATAGCCGATCTCATAAAACACTGATGATGAAAGTTATAGCCTGACGGCTTTTACAAAAACAGACGAGAGTTATAATTGATGACTCTCACATTTTCAATAACCAAATATAAGGATTACAAGCTGACGATCCTTGCAAAATTCAAAAAAAAAGAGATTACAATTAACGATCTCTTTAACGCCAAATGCGAGGGTCCACCCTCGCGTTCCAAACTCCAAACGTTTTCAAAAGCCAAACGCGAGAGTCCACCCTCGTGTATTGAAGCTAGAACGCGGATGTCGCATTTGACCGTTTCAAATTACTTGAACGGTTACCCACTTAATGGGGCGATTAAGCCCCCATTAAGGAGCAAATTAAGGGGTTAGGTACACCCCTTAAACCCTATAAATACCTGGTGTTATAGCTGAAAAAGGGGTTGGAGCTTTTTAGATCATTTGGGTTGGCTTTTAGATCATCTTTGGTTAAAGATCTTGGAGATCGGCTATTGTACCGGAGAGAAAAAGCCATCGGCTCATTTCGGTTAAAATAAGTGTCTGAAATCAACTCTCTTGCAGAGTTCCAAACTCGTTCAGAGTTTAAAACTTGCCTTGCAAATTCTTCCCGACGTAAAAGTCAGAAGCGAAGACCGAAGTTCCACGAAGCGAGGTATTTGGATCATCAACGGGATACAAGAATCAAACTCTCATCGCCATCAAGAAGAACCTTGTATTAAACAAAGGGAAGGGTCTTGTAGATTCTTCTCTCTTTTGTAAATCCAAAAACCGATAAGAAAATTATAATTTTTTCTAAGTTAGTTAGAGAGATATTACTTTGAGAGATTGTATTCATTCTTTTCCTAAGTTAGTTAGAGAGATTAATACTAACTTATATCTGAGTTTTCTTATAGTTTTTCCCTCAAACATTGAATCCTCAGGTCTAGGACCAAGAACACCACCTTTTGAGTCGGTTACGTGAGATGTCGGCTGAATAATGGGTCAAGTCCAGTTACTTGTGAAATCAATTGAGGGGTTAGCCGAGTAGTACCGCCTTTTGACTCGGTTACGTGAGATGTCGGCCAACCAAGTGGGCTGTGCTGAAGCGGAAGTTATCTTGGTCTTGAATTAGTCGGGTTGGGTATAGTGTAAGACATATGTTGACTTCTTTGTGAAAATTAATATTTAGTAATTTTAGGGGTATAACAGGGGAAAAATCACTATAAAAGACAAAATATTTACACATGATATATATTTATAATAAAATAAGGAAAAAAATTAAAATCAAACTTTTTTCTTATATAGTGACACGATTCTGCGTATAACTTTATTCAAGGATATAACTACCAATGAAGGATCAATTTTTGAAGACGTGATTAAAGAGAAGTGATTAATAGCACTATAAGATTTTAAGATTTGTAAATATGAAGGTAGCACATTAATAAAATTCTTATTAAAGGCCACTAAACATGAAATTCACCTAATATTTGTCTCAAGTTTGTATAGGAGATATGCATGTCATCAATAATTGTGTCAATAACATATATTAATCTAAAAATATAACTTACTGAAAAAATAAAAGAATAGTCAGTAAACCAAGCAAACATCCATATAAGTAATAAATAAATAATATTAAATTTTTACGCTAATATGCAAGGCTTATTTAGAATAAGTTGCCAAGACAATAACATATTCATCAAGGGCTCTTTACAGATGCAACATAAATTCAAATTATTGATAATGCAACCATCAAAGATTCGAAATGCGTATAATCGTACAAGACCTACTTTTAAATATTCCTAATTAAATCTAACAATAATTTACCAATAAACACATACACGCGTCTTTAAAGCAAAGATAACTACTATTTATAATAGAGTTGAGTCTTGGTTCTATGCTTACAAAGATCGCAACAAGAAGGTGGTTAGAGATTTTGACAACAAGTGTCCAAATGATAAACATAGTAGAATCGCCAATGACGTAGTACAAAGGTTATGAAATATCACTTCTTCGTGAAAAAAACATGTCAAAATCAAATATTAACATTATAATCTAAGGCAATTTGATAATAAAAAATACATGTATTTATAGTTCAGATCCTCTTGGAAAATGATCAAAAGGTAACATTATTTGATGCACAACAGGGACTCTTATTGGCTGCACAGCAAAAGAATTCATTACAAAGGGAAAAAATATTTATTAACATTATTTAAGTAATGAATTAGAAACTCAAAAAAAATCATAGAATTGTTCAAAAAAATATAGAGGTGGAGAAGGATTGCTCTCAGATCAACAAAAAAATAAAACAAAAGGAATAAAGAACAATATTTTTTGAATAGTTTATAGAATAGTTTAATTTTTGAGTAAAACTAGAAATCTTTAGAAATGATTTTCATGAATTTTTTTAGTATTTTTATATTCTTATGTGGATGCTTTCATCTCATAAAAGTATATTAGAGTTAGAATTAATTTTTAGTTTATGATTTTTTTAGTCTATTAAGGATTAGTAAAAATTCCATGTTCTCTTTTATCATTTTTTTAGACCAATAATCAATCACTTTGGCTTATTAGCCTTAATTATTAGTCTTTCTTTTATAACACTATTTTTTCAAGTGTTTTTCATTTTTCTAATACTATACTTTCTTAGGTCAAGTTTTGTTTCATGTTGGTTCAAATAACATGATAATTACAATTGGCTTCAGGTTATATTTATTACCTGTCAATTTAATTATCAACTTAAAAATCTAAATTGGATGTTGATCATTCGAACAAACATTAAAGAAAATAAATAAGGACAAATTTTTAAAACCAACCAGTTTAGAAATTTAATTGCAAAAATCAATCTATTACCAAATTAATTACCAAATTCGACCCAGTTTCAGCCAACTGGCTGAAACTATGTCAAATTTGGCGAAAAAATTTATAAAACTTCATGGAACTTCAAGCCTCATGAAGTTTAAGCCCCCGTTAATCAAGTTGATTAGGGTGCCCAAAGCTTCACGGGACTTGAAGTCCCGTGAAGTTTTGTATTTCTCCAACTTCACGGGACTTGAAGTCCCATGAAGTTACAGGTTTTAAAAAACATGCACATGTTCTGTGCATGTTTTTGATATACATGAAAACAAATTCGTAAAATACATACAATTTTCCAACAATATACACACATATTTCCCAACAATATACACACAATTTCTCAACAATTTCCCAACAATATACATGAAAACAATTTCCCAACAATTTCACAACAATATACATGAAATTTCTGCCTCATTCACAACAATATACATGAATCAAACAATACACATGAAAATCACATATATACTGAATTACAACAATATTCATAAAATTTAGCCATGAATCAAACAATACTCACGAAAATCACATATATAAACAATAATTAATCCACAAAAGTAACGAATTTGAACAATCTAACCATATCGTTCTTGAAATTCACAAAAGTAACAAATTTAAACAAAAGAAATTCACATACATCCCAAAAGTCCTCCTCTCCTTCCTTTCCCTCTCTTACCCCTTCCCCTCACTCTGCCCCCCCCCTCCCCGGGTCCCCACCCCCTTTATCCATGCCGATGAGCCTTAATGATCTAAGTATTTGGTTATGTATGAGGCTGAGAAGTGTCGGTTCTATCAGCATGTGACGTGCTATGAGAAGTGCCGGCTCTATCGTGCCCTTTGACCTGTCCTACGTCGTCGCGTGTACACTTGACCAAATTGGCATGACTTATCCTCACGGCCTGTAAACTCGTCGACATGATTTTTATGAAACACGTTTGCTATTCTTTGTCTGATCCTATTGAAGATCCCTAACACCGTCGGATCCTGAATGTCATTGATATGCTCATTTATATCAACCTCAATCTCATCAAAAATTTTTGATTTGCGAGTTAATGAATATATACACAACTTAGCAAATAATATCCTAATAAAAAAGAATTGTTATTTTAATTTAGTTTAAAAACTTACATAATCTCTCTCGATCATGGAACTAGGGATGTATCTATCGGTGGGCGAGGCGCGTATCCAGCTGCTGGCTATGGGTCACGTCCTATCCATCTGCGTGTGACATTCCAATACCAACGCATATACATGGTATAATCATCAGCTAGAATACTCTCATCCTACATGAAATTCTACCTATTATTCCACCTGTCTATGTAGGCCACACGAAATACGGCCCAATCCGTACGATGCGATATCATCCGTCGCCTACGATCGATTTGCTCAATAGGATCCGACACATGCTGAGAGAGAAGAAATTACTGTAACACACGATCTGGGACATACATCTCTACAATCTCTCAACATATCAATGAGACTCTAGCTCTCCACAAAGCAGTGCTATCTCGACAGATAGGTTCAAGAGTATGCATATCGAGATCTGACAGAGAATAAGGCGTCCACTTGAACTGAATTTTTACAAAAAATTATCAGTTTCTACAACAAATTTAAATTATTCATAATGAATTGAGTTTTATATTTATCTGTTGGTGTTGGAGGCCATCAAGCTCATTTTAATAAAACTCTATATGTTTAGTCGTTGTTTTGTACTTAGAGTGCCTCACGTTATACCTATTTAGCATAAAGAATATATGAGAACAAATTCAATATGAATAAAATTTATGTATAATTATACCTGCATCCCAAAAGAAACTGGCCTTGTAGATCGTGATGCACAAGCAAAGTAGGTTGTCCAATATGGATGCGTTCACATGACCAAACCTGTATTAATGTCATGCATCCCTTGAATTCTTTATTCTGCGTCAAGGAGACCCTGCCTAGTTCTCTATAGAGGTATATCAGGACTGCACTACCCCATGATAGAGTGCTGCATACATCAAAATCCTCTAGCAGTGGCAGCCATCGTGCATGTATAAGATTCTTGCTCGCATTAGGAAATAACATACACCCTTTCATGTGTAATATAAAAGCACGTGCGTGATACTGAATCGTCTCATCTATGACATCAGCTGGTATATCTCCCATAAATGTTGATCGAAGTCATGATAGCTTCATCGCACCACTCCTCATGTTGGGAACCTACCCAAGAAGCCTCTCACATACTTCGGCCTAATTATGCTCATCGGTGCCCGTAACAACCAGGCCATCGATGCGGAGCCCAAGTATGATGGCTACATCCTGAAGTATAATGGTACACTCCCCTATACGTATATAAAAGGTGTTAGTCTTCGGTCTCCACCTCACAATCAGTACACTGATAAGGGCCCAGTCAAGCATAATATACCTCACTGCTGAACACTCCCAAAACCTGGCTTGAGCTATCAACTGTAGTACTCTCTCATCCTCCATTTCCCAACCTGAGTGACTCTGTGAATGGTCCACTATGCTGATTTATGGTACGGGCTGCACATTAATCAAAATTGTTAAAATATATTGAGAAAAATTAAAACTAGCATAAAAATAAGGAATATATATACACCATTTTTTACCTGTCCTAAGCCAATCTTGTGTGAATGATGATCTGTCTGAAGGTACAAAATGTTAGGCTGCATCGATCCCGGATCCATAATGGATATCTCTGAGATTAAAATACAATATGTTAGATTTTTCAGTTGAATGATTTATTTATATGTATTTTACATATTCAAGATTCAAGATTCAAAGAAAAAGGTTATATATTACAAAAATGATTATCACATGGGAACAAGGATTAAAATTAAAAGGTTATATATTACAAAAATGATTGACACATGAGAATAAGAATTAAAATTAAAAGATTATATATTACAAAAACCATAAGTGATATATTCTATACAATTGTCCCTGGATAATCAACACTTAATCCTAGTTGGACAACTGCTTTAGCTGTGGCCCGGTTGATCACATCTACTACACTTATTTTTCCTCCTAATTCCTTCTCGATCATCATCCATATTATTTCTAATTCGTACGGAATAAGGTTGCCCAGCTGATCTTTTATACAAAGGAGGTAATATCCGTGGCCCACCTTGTGTCCAATATCGACTATCATATGGTGGACGAAATCACTCTTTGTACGCTTATTGATAGTTGTAAGTTGAATACCAACCTGCTGTGAATATACACTATGAAATCCTCGTACCACCCTGTAGATCCGAGCAAACCGCGACAACATGGGAACAAGGAAGCTATTGTAATTGTGGTATATTGCAAGTGCATGTATAAGTATGATCCACTAGCATATTAACTTTGTAAGAGTGACTTTTTCTATGTGATTTTCCCTAAATGACCTCCCATTCATTAAAAATGTATCTTATGACACGAAATGATCGGGCCTGCACAATCCGATCCGCTAATATGCCTTCAACCTTCAGCATCAGCTCTGATGGGATATTTACACCAAGTGTGCGTCGTTTGAGAAAGAATTTATTAAGTCTGTAAAATATTTTTGCAACTAGGGACTATATTAGCATACTGCATGCTCCCCTAAGCACACCGTTAAAACTCTCAGAAGAGTCAGTAGCCATCATACAAAACTGTTTTCCGCCATCTTCACATAAAGCCCACTTATCAACATTGTTCGGACCCAAACTAGTCTCGATCCAATCATGTGCAGCTCGTGAAATGAACTTAATCCTATCCCGTAGTTGCTCATAAACTAAATTTTCCATTGCACAGCCAGCTTACCAAAGAAGATCTTGAAGCTGCACTTGTCCATGCTTCCTCTTCAAGTTGTCCCTAATATATCGCAAGTAATAACAATGTTGATGTGGCGATGAAAAATATCGTTGTAGTGATATTAGAATTCCTTTTATCCTATCAGATATGAATGTAATCGACCGCGTTCGTACACTAGGGATATGATATCTAATACATGCAAAAAACCATGCCTAATTTTTTGTGTTTTCAACATCAACCACTGCAAACACCAAAGGAAATAAACTGTCATTCGCGTCTACTCTGGTTGCAACAAGCAAAATGCATTTATATTTACCATACAAGTGGGTGTCGTCAATGCTAAGAAGAGGACGACAATATCTGAATCCCTCAATGCAAGGCACAAATGGCCAAAATACACCTGTGAGTCGTCTATTTCCACCATTAATAGGTCTGATGATACTTTATACACTATCCTTGAATTTTCTTTTTTGAATGCTTCAAGATAATATGGTAAGATCTCATAAGATTTATCCAAATCTCCGAATATTTTTATCATCGCCTTCCTCGGAGCATTCCAACACTTGTTGTATGATACATTCAAGTTGGTTGCTTTATGCACTAAAAGATGAATATCCTTTGGCCTTAGATCAAGATCCTCCATTAGTTTAGACATAATCAATTGATATATGAAAGAGGCAGACATGTGCTTATGATTCATCTCTAATCGAGGATTGCTACATGTGTGAAGTCTGTTGTAGTGTGTGATTTTAAATTGTCTGCCTACTCTTACACCCAAGCGTGAATTAAGCTTCCAAGGATATTTTGCATTGTCATCGTGGTGCCCACCACTATCTTCTTCTTTGTCATCTTTGCGGTAAAAACAAACTATATTACAGCTTGTTGCATTGCTTTTTATCTACCTAAACTTGATATTTTTTGGATGGCCCACAAACAAAACGCATGAATCAATTTCTCATTGCTTTCAAATATATCACCCTTTTTGAATGAGAAGTCCTCGCCTTGTGTATCATCAACTACATTAGTGCTGATATGAATACTTTCCATCGTGGAGTTATCAATCCATTCTTCTCCATGAAGTTCATCGGTCGGTGGATCCTCTAACACGACATACTCATTGTTAGAGTAACATCCGTCAATATATTTATTGTCCCTTTCATCATGATCTATCAAACACGTTATGCTATTGATTTGTAAGTCATCCTCTTCATCATCATCCTCAGATTCGACACTTGCATTATCATCTTCTATCATCACTCCTGTGGAAGACATTATACCTTGATGGGGAGCGCTATCATTGAAGGTATTTGAAGTGCCGACAAGCGAAAGACCGCTCAAGTATTATGACTGTGTCCATCCTACATCTTGTTGCAGAGATAAAAAGCCAGTGGAGTTAACTTCAAGGTCTTCCAACATGCGAGAGTATACTCCTTCGTGATTTACCGATTTGCTAAAATTTCTGTGATGCTTTTCAATAAATAATTCAACCGAATGCTTCACGTCATGCAATATTCTAATAAGATCCATATCGTAGTCACTTGAGATTTGGATGCCTCTTATTTTGTTCCCCACAACAGGATAATTACAAATAATGTTAAGGTGATACTCATGTGAATTGGTTAATGTAAGTTTGTGTAAGTCATTAACCAATTCATCGAAAGTACATCATTTTGATATAAACAACGGCTTTGTCACACCTCCTTCATATACGGGCATATTGTTCTCGAGATAGTTAACCTTTCCATCATATGAACAAAGAATTACGATTCGATCATTCATCGTTACCTCTGAAGAGTAAAAAAGAATCTAATATCAATATTACACGAAAAACACAAAAAATATTATTTACCATTAAATCCTCTAATATTGATTTTAGGCATTCATAATTTTAACCAAATGTCAAACCTTTAAATACACTAACTTTTATAATTTTTGATAATTTCCCCTCTAAATTTATCCACAAATTTCTTTAATTTTTCTTCACAAAATTCATAAATATTTCAAAATTTATTTCAAAAAAATCTAAATTTAAATAAGTTGTTAGCATGAAATAGTGAGAATATATAAAAAAATTAGGAGAATTTTTTTAAATATTTTACCTAAAATTTGTTGGTGCCCTAATTTCTGGTGAACTCTGGCGGTGACGGCGACTGGATAGATCACCAACGGTGATGGTTGGCTAAGGCAACGACGGTGGTGAGGGGGAGGGCAGGAGTAAGGGTCTAGGGTTTGATAGTGAAGGGGAGAGATAGCACTATATATAGGACTTCAACGCGATGGGAAATCGTGTGCGTGAGTGGGCCTTAAATAGGCCTTGCCCTAACTCCACGGGACTTCAGGGACTTGAAGTCCCGTGGAGTTGCATGCAAAATTTCCAAAGAGCGATGCTCTAGAAAAGCAGCCTGAAACTTCACGGGACTTGAAGTCCCGTGAAGTTTTATAAAAATTTTTAGCAAATTCAACCCAGTTTTAGCCAACTGGCTGAAACTGGGTCGAATTTGGTAATTAATTTGGAAATAGGTTGGTTTTTGCAATTAAGTTTCTAAACAAGTTAGTTTTAAAAATTTGTTAGTTGGCTGAAACTGGGTCGAATTTGGTAATTAATTTGGAAATAGGTTGGTTTTTGCAATTAAGTTTCTAAACAAGTTAGTTTTAAATATTTGTCCAATAAATAATCACAGTGCTAAAGTTTAGAGACATAAGTGAGTAAAAATCATCAATGTGAAACCGAAGAATAAAGTTTAGTAAGTAAATCATACTCCTTTTAAAAGCACGAGTTCGGAAAAACCTTTTGGTAGACAAAAAAACCCTTGAAATTCAAATACTAATCCATTAAGTAAGAGTGAGTTGATAAATTGATAAATTCTTATTAGATATACATAGTATGAAGATAATGATATAGTTTAAATTGAAATATAAACCTGAATAAAATTATTAAATGCCAAATTTACAAATGTATACAAGATGAAGGGCGTATATGCAAAAACTAAATAAATTAGTACGACAAATAATGTCTGACCTAGATGTTGAACCCAGGAACAACACAGACCTACAAATGTACATAATATGAATGAGGTATTTGCAAAATCCACCAAACAAATTAAAGAGACGAAATCGTTCTCAAAATTATAAAAAAAAGAAAATTAAAACAAATGGCTACGATATGAGGACACACGTGGCGATCGCTCACCAATTAAAATTCAAGTAGTTCACGGTACTATATAATTAGTTTTAAAGTTTAATTATACTCTTATTATTTAAATAGAAATCTATTTACAGTTGTTATCCTCTCACATGTAATACCACATACCAATATATATAAGCCAAGAAATAACAATAATTTCCATAGCACTTTCATCTTCTTCTACAGATATATGCCTTTGTCATTTTTTTCTTATTAGATTAAATTATATTATTTTAAAGCAATTAATTATATTATATATTTGATCTTTTTCATATCAAGAAATATCAACAATTTTCACAGCACTGTCATCTATTTTTTTTTCTTATTTATCTTAGATTAGATTATTTTAAAGCAATTAATTATATTGTATGTTTGATCTTTTTTCAGATTAAAATTGTAATAATTTTCATAGTACTTTCATCTCTTTCAACATGTATGTGCATTGGTTATTTTCTTCTTATTAGATTAGATTAGATTATTTAAAAATTATAAATTATAAAATTGCAATAACTTCCACATCATTTTTATCTATTTTCTTCTTATTAGATTAAATTAGATTATTTTTAAGTAATTACTTATAATGTATGTTTGATCTTTTCTTTCAGATCACAAAGTTTAATTATACTATTATTATTTAAATAGATATTGTTTGTATAAAAATCAAAGAGAATCTCACACATATTTTAGATCTCAGTGCCAATTGTAATATTTACACATAAGTGGTGGTTAAAATAAATTTCATGTATGAGCTTAACTTATATGATCCTACTTTAACTGGATTAGATAATCTAATTTTTTTAACATCCAAACTCTTCCACAAAATTAAAAGAGAGTAGCAATACTATAGCTATATATATATCTAGAGGACCACAAATAGTTTGAGAATGAACAAAGAAAACTACACAAATATAAACCATATTAATTACCCACACACACCAACTATTTTCAAAACCACCATTCTCCATCTCCATCTATAATATATCTACATACCAAATTAAGCTATTGGAGTTTCCCCTCACCAACTACACCATTGATCAACCCGCCTTTTTCTTTTGTACTTAAATTGTATAACATTCATTGCAATGAGAGCTCACATGGGCTCAACAAAAATAATAATGTACTAGGCCTTATAGTTAGTTAATAATGAGAT
>BQKN01066077.1:117298-137276 GCA_022839385.1 Asparagus kiusianus
CCCCCCCCCCCCCCCCAGTCATCTAGAACTTAAAACTGGAACTGGGATAATTTGTGGGATAAATTTTTAAGGTGTTAGTCACATAGAACTAGGAAATGAGATATTTTTTTATAGTGTTAGTCAAGTAGAACTTTTGTAGAACTAGAACTGTATTATTTTTTTGATGCGTTAGTCAAGTAGAATTCTACTAGAATTAGAATTGGGATAATTAGTCATAATTATCCCACAAATTATACTACCTATATATATAACCATAAGTTCTCTTCTCTCAAATTATCCCACACATTGGAAAGAATACAATTGGGAAAAAAAAGTGAAACGCCGCCTCCCTCCCTCTTGGTTAGTTTCTCCGCCTAGAAAATTTCTCTGCCATGAAGTCAATCATCCGTTCATTTTTTTGTCTTTACTTTGTTTTTGTGATGATTAGATCTTTTATTATTATCTTTAAGATGTATTACTTTATTGATAGCTTTTTGATGTTAAATTACTTTATTATTATTTGTTTGATTTAAGTTTTCTCTCCACAACAGTGGTTTAGGTTAAGAATATAGTGTTGGTGGGTTAGTGCTAAAGATATGCGGGCTATTTATATTTTTTTATAAGTTAGAAAGTAACTTTGCGATCACATTGATGATTAGATGTTGAATGGTTAATGGTGATATTATTATTATTAAATCGGCTCAGTAAATTGATTGGGATATTTATAGTTCATCTGTCGATCATCTGTTTAGCGGCCATGGATGATTCCTGTGTACATTTCATTTATTTGCTGATTTGGTTTCAGCGATCATGATGAGATTGGTCCAAAGGGTTAGTGGCTAAAAAATGCTTATTTTTCTTTCTTTGTGATGTTATGAGATTTGAACTTCGACATTTATGATCCACCGATAGAAGCTCCACGAAATGTTGCTGATGCAGACGATGACTCCGATAAAGAAGACGAGTTACAGACTTAACTAGCAGCTGTAGGAGCTTGAAGAAATTCTATGGCAGATGCCATGTGGGATGATAGAAGCCATGTGGGATGATGGAAGTCGAGTCACTCTAGGGATTGAGATTTTTATTTATTTGTAAATTATTTTATTATTTGAGATGAATAGTGATGCTTTATTGCATTATATTTTATAGTTATTACTAGAATTTGCTTATCAATATTATATTATTTTTAATATACAATTATTAACAATAGTAATTTATACCCACCATTACCCCCACCAAATTATCCTACCAAATTATGCAATTTCATAATATTATCCATCATTATCCCACCAAATTATCCTACCAAATTATCCCACTTTAAGAATTACCCATCATTGTTCCACTAAATTACCCCAGTGTCAAAATATTATCCCACTTTACCAATTATCCCAGTTCTACTTAAAAAGTTCTAGGTGACTAACCCCCCTATGTGAACAATCACATCTTTCAGTTCATCTTATCACTTCCATGCTTGCGACAATTTTTTGTGCCAAGTTAGATTTTAATTCCGCTGTCATTTATTCCTAATTGCTTTTAATTTGCATGATACAGCGCAGAATAACTATCAAACAAGACACCTTGCGAAAATTTTGGTTCACATGGTTTGGTGTTTGCAAGAGTGCATGACGACTGCTTCAGGATCATCTTTGAGTTATACGAAGGCTGTCAATGCAACATACATATCATCTGTATTTCTCAAGTTCATTATTGAAAATGCAACAACTGATACCTTTGAAGAACTGTATCTTAGCCTGGACGTTGCCGAAGCAGGGCAGAACATTTTGCCTTTGGGTAATGTTTCATCGCTCCATTCATAGTTGATATGTATCTGCCAGTTTAGTAATTTTATTCTGTGTTTTGACTGGATGCTCTTTTGGCTTCATGATGTAAAATTATTTGTTTTTTATGTAATATGGATTTCAAGTTTAGATCTATCATTAGTTCCAAACAGTGTCCTTTATTTTCATCAGATTATTTTAGAAAAATTAGTTTATTTTTAGTATGAAATTTCTGAGATTTCTGTGTGTAGTTTGTCTTATGGCTTGTTTTTGGTGCAGGTGAAAGGATTGAGAGTTATGTTATGCAAGGTGTACTTAATTTTATTGGTACATCAGATGTAAAGTACATTCCTGACTTCCTCTTTAAATATCTTATTTATCTTCTAAGGCTATCCATATTTTATGCTTCTGATTTGCACCTGTATTTTTATTGCAAGTGCTCACTCTTGCCTTCTTCATCATGAACTCCTGAACTTTATGATGGTGGCCATGTCAACCCAACTTTGTTCAGGGCCAACCCCAGCTCCAAAGGATGTGCATCCATTCATTGATGCTGCAATGCTTCAGGTGCTGAAAAAAGGATCAGATATCATCATCATCATCTTCTTCCCTGGATTCATAAACTTGCTTATGGCAGTCTCGTTTTGGGTTTATTCTGCAGGAAGGTACTGTGGTGACTTCTGTTGTTCGCAGACTATTGCTGAATTTTATCACAAGACCGCGTATTCCTTTTAGGGGTACCGCCTATCCTGTCTATTCAGATGGGAACGAGCCAGGTGTTCTGCAGAGAGTTGGTTCTGCTGCTGGTACGGTTACTTCATTCTTTCATGCGCACCAGCTTATTTTAACTGTTTGCAACTTCGTTTTTATGCTTTTTCATTGGTTGAATACCTCCATAGCTCAATCATTGGATATTGAATTGGATATTGTACATCAGATACCATGTCCTGTTGTCTATCACTAATCGTGGTAGCATTGCTGATTGACATGTCTGTCAACCTACTATCACTGTGAATACATTGTCAAATGCAGTTGTTTCATGCTGAGTAAATGACCTATTCCATGTGGGATCAGCATGGCCTACCAGCTTTCTCATAGTATTCCTTCCTAAGGGTACTGTGGCCATCAAATTCGAACATGAAACAAAAAGGCTATGTAAAGATTACATGATGTCAGTGGATTCTTAGCTTTCTATTTTGGTCCTTCTGAAGGATCATTGCTTTCAGTTATGGTGATGAAAAATACAAGAATAAATGTCTTAGAAGATGTCTCTTTCCCCTAGAGGAAAGCTGATACCTGTTAAATACCAACCTAGCCATCTTATATTTTCATCTTAAATGTCATCAGAAGTTCTAGAGATATATAGTAGTTTTGGTGCTATAATCATTTAGTGATGGTGGCAAGACAGTAACTATTGCTCTTATTTCTTGGTTGCATGTTCACTTGTTAACTGAGCATTTATCATAATATAAAATTAAGCCTCTCGACATCATAATAGAATCTGCAAAAGATGTTAAATCAAAAGTTTAAATACAAAACTGCAAGATAACTTGGGGTATTAATATCTGTTAAGGTAAAAGGAAGTAAGGAATTCATACTCTTGTGTCAAGAGCAATAAAGTTTTTTTTAGAGTTTCTTTAAATGTTTTAGCAAGCAGAACTTTTTGGTTATGGCCTCTACCTTGTTGTGTACCTCCTAATTTGTTCTCCATTAGTTTCTTGCTGTTGATTCTGTGCTCTTCTTATTTGTGTGTTTTTGCAGCAAACTTTGTGTTATTGCCATACTATACATTCAACTATCTAGTTAGTTCAAGTGGAGAAGTTTCAAGAAGTCCATTGGCAGACATCAGTCTACTTGTTTTGCTTATTCTTATTCATTACAGAAAGTGTGTTAAGGTGGATATGTCCGCTGCAAATAATAACTTAGAGGATGTTGACTCTCGTACCTATTTGAAGGAGAATTCAGTCTTTTATGACAACCCTTACTGCAAGGCTCTTGAAAATGCTCGAGATATTGAATGTAAGACATTCATCTCCGTGTTCAAGCTATGTTAATTACATCCTTGCGGATAATCATTACTTGCTTGATTTCAGTTGATCGCGTTGATATAGAGGGGAATGCACAGAATGGACCACTTGTGAGATTACCTTTTGCATCCTTGTTTGACACACTTGGATTGTAAGAACCATTTATATTTTTACTTGCCTTATAATCCATGAGTAGTGTTTTTATTTGTTAAACTTTCAATCAATATACTTATTTATAATTCATGTGTTACTTGACAACTGTGGCAATCCTATGCTAGGACTCCTAACCTGTTATGTCTGATAACTATTCTATTTATATTTGTTAGACATGCTCTTGGAAAGGCTTCATGATTTTAACTTAAAAATTTCAATTACGAGAGCATCATTCCTTAGAAGATATTGCTTATATACACCAATGAAGGACTATTAATTCCCATGGGAAAAATGCACATCTGGTTTCTTGGTTCTGCATAAAGTTAGAACTTGTATAAAACTTGTATGAGCTGCATAAATCAGTTCTCCAGTAAAATTTAGATATGTTTGTTTTCTGCAGTGGCCCAATGGGGTAACATATGCTTTATGGATACCACAACTTTGTAGTAATCATAGAAAGTTTCAAAAATTTTGGTCAGTCAAAAAAAAAAAAAAAGAGAGAGAGCTTAGGCTCTGCTATGAGGTGATGAGTTACTGTTGGTTATTATTTCATCTCACATTGGTATCTTCTTCAAGTGTGTAAGCCAGGATAGAGGAAGTTTGTGATAGGCTGCCTTAAGCTAGCAAAACTTGGTTGGTTTCTAGACGAGTACTAAAACACTATTTTGTGGCATCCCATGTGATGATGGACCTTAATGTAGCTGAAGGAGAACTATAACAGCGTGACTAGTAAAGGAATTTGATGTTATATATTTCTTTTGGTGGCTGTAGGAGACATGATGTGCTAGATTAATGGCTTAATACATACATGCATGTACATGATATAAATACATACATACATATATAATTTATGAATAAGTTGGTGTAATTGGTTACAGGTTCACAGAGACTTCTCGCATCATGCAACTATTGGATGTAGCTACTGTTTTTACTTTTCCAGTGTTTGTAATTTAGTAACAGAAACATGCACAATTTACTGAAATGATCCATAATATACTACCAAAAGTTTAATTAGCATCAGTTTTTCTATGGTAACATGTCAATGGATTTGAAGTTTTTAAACCTACCTGAAAACTAGTATGAGAAGTATATATATTTCCTCAGACGAAACTTCTATTCTATATGCATTGATGATTGAATTGAATCTAAAATCTGTTAGTTCAAAGAATACACCGTCCTCAATACCTAGGACTATTGTATTTTCTTATGGTACTCTTTTGCAGATAAACCTAGTCTTCTTTTTTTTTAATAAAAAATGATAGACCCTTTTATAGGAAATTTCATTTTAAAAGTGAAGCATTTTAAAGGTTTGTACATTTTATGACAAAGATTGTGCAATTTTGCTATGCTTGAAGTGATGTCCTCTAGCCTTAGAAATGCATGAGTTGTTTTGAGCTATTTCTGGAATTAATCAACTTATACCAATAACCATTTCTATTTTATCTATATCCTTCTTCAAATTTAAAAGTTTGTACTTTATGATCAAAGAATGCACATTTCTGCTTTGCTTGAATTGATGTCCTTTAACATTGGAAATGCATGAGTTGTTTTGAGCTATTCTGGAATTAATCAACTGTACATCAATAATCATTTAACAATTTCTATTTTATTGGACATTCACAATCATCCACGGGTTTGTTGTTGATGTTTGTCGTCTATTTGAGATTTTTGTGTTTTTTGTTGAATCCTTTTGTATGTTCAACTACATCAATATAGTTAATAGTCAGCATATATATAATATATAAATCTTGAACATGTGAATATTCCCCAATATAATCTTGAACATGCGAATATTCCCCAATATTTTTTTGGTTATACTATACAATTTTCTCTTGCCTCTAATGTCATAAGCTTGGAATTTATCAATTTCCATCCCACTGTTCATTAATTGTTTTTGTACGCAGTTCTCAATATTGTTGGTTACTCCTTTTGGGACATGTTATTCTTTTGTATATGCAATTACATAAGCTATGTTTAATATATACTTTTGATTTAGATATGATAATGATGCAACTATTCACCGGAATTTGGTCAACCAAGTTTCACAATTTTCACCCTGCCTGTATTCCTGTTAGAGAACATGTGATCATTCACCCAAGATTTGATATAAGGTTGCCCAGGACCTGGAATAAGAAGACCATATGCGGATAGTTGAATCATGAAATCTCTTGCATAACTAGTAGTTCTTTCTACCACATTGCATTTTTTATTCATCATGATGGATTTGTTTGTGAAGGTGCTTGGCTGAAGAGAGCTCTGTCTTGCTACTCTATTCCTTGCTCCATGGAAACTCTGATTTTCTGGAGTACGTCTTGGTGCGAACTGATTTGGATACATTGGTACTTATCTAGTCCCACATGATGATTTAATTTATACCTGTCTTTTTTAGGCATGAATGGTGCGGTTAATTGAATTTAGGGTAATTGCAAAGAAGAATGATTTGCAAATTTGTGTTCCATGAATCTAATGGCAGAAAATCTTGATACATGTTAAGATCACACTCAGTCGACATTTAGATGTTCTTGGTCTCGTACTTGTGCATGTAGGGATGTACTTTATCTTCTTAAGCAAGTTTCGTTTTGTTTTTTACACTAATTAATCATGTTTTCATTTGTCAAAATTGTCGATAGTTGATGCCGATCCTCGAAACGCTTTACAATGCTTCAAGGAGGACGTCCAATCAAATCTACATGTTGTTAATTATCCTCCTCATTCTTAGTCAGGACTCATCTTTCAATGCTAGCATTCACAAGCTGGTAAGAGCCAGTATCATAATTTGATAGTACATGGTAAAAGTTTCATAATTTGGCAGAGTCAGGCAGTTATTTTGCATTTACAGATTCTTCTAAATGTTCCATGGTATAAAGAGCGTCTTCTCCATCATACATCTCTTGGTTCTTTGATGGTTGTTATACTTATAAGAACTGTGAAGTACAATCTCTCCAAGTTGCGGGTGAGGGAATCCTTCGATACTTCTTTAACATTCATTTAATTGGAAATTTGTATTTTTGAAAATTTTGATGTATTTCTTACCTAGGATATCTTATAAGAGATTTAACTTGTACTCCTGTGTTTGCAACTATATCTCTAAAAAGTTTTAAATATTCTGATGCATTATGAGTTTGCTGCAAACATTCATTTTAATAACTCCACTTTTACATTGTATGATGGCCACTTCATTTGCTTATTGAAATTATCTGCTTGCATTGTTATATGGCTTGCATGCTAGTGCCCTGAACACTTTTTTCACCCATACAAAAACTGAGCATTCAATTCTCCTTAAACTTGTTCTGTCTTCATGTTTGTCTGTACGATTAAGACCATGTAGTCTCGTGCTCATAGGTGAATGCAATTCCTTGTAATCAGTATATGTATAAATTGACTATAGTACACTCACGCACACACAAAACACTAGTCAGTATCTTAAACATCCCTATTCACACTTGACACCCTTGTACTGTAATAGCATTAGCTCTGCCTGAAGGGCTACTGACATCGTAAGTTCTCTTGTACTAGCTCTGCGCAAAAACAAGCTTTACATTGTCTTTCCTACAACCGAAACAAGAACAACACTATGCAATCATATGATGCTCACACGGAGGTTATGTCTCGTGATAAAACAATGGAGGCAACTTTGGCCGAGATCGACGATGTTGTGCGACTAACATCCTGATGGAGAACTATTTGTGAAGAATAATCAGTTAAACCACAGAGTACAGTTGTTAGGGGATATAACTCCAGAAAATCAAGGGATTCTCTGCTGCTGATCCATGATCTTGAATTACGAATGACAATGGTTTTGGAGTTACTGGCAGCAGCAGACGAATAATTTTAAGATAGGATTAACACCTTCTGAAAGATTGTTTCTTTAGCTTTACAACAACTCCAAGTTTACGTGAAACAGATGTGACCTGAAGTTGTTATGGAGTCATGGACTGATTGCTGAACAAGTCAAGCTGTTAAATGTGTCAGTATATCCAGATCTTGTTTGAATTCATAATCTAAAATTCTATTTCAGCTGATAGGATTCTGAGTTCCTGGAGACTTGTTAGTAGTCCTAGCTAGCTGAGGAAAGGAGAATATTTTACTTGTACAAATGCAGTAGAGTTCTAAGTATTAAGTCAATTCAAGATTGGTCAATGATAGAGTTCCTTAAGAAAACTTCTAAAATCCTATAATAGAAAAAACCTCCCACTCTAGGCGAAGTCATAAGGAACTGGAGTAAAACCCAAAATCAAAACTCTAAATAGATATTATAGATTGAAAGGATGAGTCTTGTATTTTCTTGAATGATGAAAAGTAGAGAGTAGGAAGAATACATCGTATACACAATTTCATCATCTGAAATAAATAATAGGCTAAATAGCACCTATATACCCTATTGTTTCACCTACTTTTGACTTGTATACCCCAACTTATATTTGGTAGCAAAAGAATACCCTAAAGTTTTTTAAACTTGCACATATATACCCTAACTTTTTGGTGGCACTTAAATACCCTAAAGTTTTTACAACTAGCACTTAAATACCCTAAAGGTTTTAAAATTTGCACATAAATACCCTTAATTATGCAAACATGAGGGTATTTAAGTACAAATTTTAAAACCTTTAGGGTATTTAAGTGCCAATTTTAAGAACTTTAGGGTATTTAAGTGCAAGTTTTCTTAACTTTAGGGTATCTTAGTGCGACCAATAACAAGTGAATGTATATAAGTGCAAGTTTAAAAAACTTTAGGATATTCTCTTGCTACCAAATACAAGTGTGGGTGTATAAGTGTATAGTAGATGAAACAATAGGGTATATAAGTGCTATTTAGACTAAACAATATAACATTAAGAATTGGGAATTTCCCACTCATTATCAAATAGCTTACTTCCACTCTTGCAATCATCTTTCACCTGATTTGAGTTAGTCTCCTGTCTGAAATGATGATGAATCTAGGGAGGGAGGGTCGGGAAAACTGGGTTTATGGAAGCCTTTTCGTCAAAGTTTTTAAGTTTTCATTTGTTACCTTCCGAGAGTGCTAGTGATAATTGACTTGTTAGGCTGAAAAGTGCTTGCTAGAACACTGTTGAGAAAAGCCAGTTTGTAAGAGTGCATATGAATTCATGTCTGTGCACATGATGAAGTTGAACGGTTTAGAACAATGTAAGGAAAAGGAGGTATGCTTATAGTCCTAGACGGTAGACCCTCCATAACATGGCTTAGTACTTTGAATAGAATTAGAACTAAGGAGTGGATGTTGAAAATTGGCTTTCAACAAGATGATAGATGTGTATTATGTGCTATTGCCATAGAGACTATAAACCACTTGTTTTCCAATGTCATTACTCTCAAGAGTTGATTGTAGTTTTCTTGCGAGTAATGGGATTGAGAACTCCTATTAGAGATTGGCCCCTGTTCATTAAGTGGTTTCAAAAAATGGTGAATAGTTAGACCTAAAAAGCCAACAAGCTGCTTCAGGAGAAGCTTGTTTCTGGCTGCTGCGTATAAATAGACTTCGGCAAGAAAGATATTAAACGTTGTATAGATTTGAAGCTCATCCCCTGCCCCCAAGTTGTTACAAGGAGATATTTGGTTGATATTACGTTCCAATGAAGACCATAAGAGCTCTGTTTTCTTGTATTCTTGTTCTGTTTTGATTTGTTTGTTTCAGTTCTGTACTTCCCTCGGAGGTCTGGTTAGATTTTTACCTATTTACTGAGTTCTAGGGGAGTAATGGATTAGTTGGTCATGTTTTGTTTTGCATTTGTTCATACCTGGATATGCCTGAGTTATCGTTCATACCTGGATATGCCTGAGTTATCATCGTACTTTTGGAATGAGCAATAAAATTTAGGGCTTTTTGTTTTTAGGTCCATTGGTTTACCTAGCTTTATCTTTAAACCCAAGAATTATTAAGTGTATCTTTAAACCTAACTTTCTTTTTGTATTTATCTTTAAACCCAATTCCAAAATATAATACTCTCATATGTGGGTCCCCCTATATAAGGAAATTGGGTTTAAAGTTAAATACAAAAAGAAAGTTGGGTTTAAAGATACAACTTATAATACTTGGGTTTAAAGATAAAGCTACGTAAACAAATGGACCTAAAAACAAAAAGCCCTAAAATTTATTGTCACCTTTTCCATGAGAGGGGGTGGGGGGGTGGGGGGGGGGGGGGCATGCTTAGGAACTTGTTTTTTCGCGTTCTGCAATATAACATTTTCTTCTTCATCTGCTGTCTCTCACTCTCTTTTCTCTTACACATGCATCATTTTTTGTGTGTGTGGGGTGTGTGTGTGTGTGTGGGGTGGGGGGGGGGGGTCTGCGTGTGTGCCTTACATGTCCTGGTCATCAGTTGGTTTGCTGCCTTGTCTGGCACTTGCATGATCTTGATATTTGATACTCGTACCATGGTGATTAAGGAATATTATATGCTGCATATTGCAGAGCTAAAATGCTTTATTAAGAATTCTCTGTTATTTATGTTCTAATCAATTCTCCACATCTAGTGGAGAACTTAAACTTGGAAGTACGAAACTTTCTTGCTTCTTGGGATTCATGGTATATCATAATCCATTGCTTGACTTTATGTGAAGTTTGAATTTTATGGAAATTATAGGAAGATTGCTATTGCTGAAATAAACTATTTATTTTGAAATTGTTGACATGGGAGATATTTTTAGGATGTCTACCTTCATACCAACTGTTTGGCGATCCTGGCAAACATGGCTCCTCACGTTCACAGATTAAGTGCATATGCATCGCAGAGGCTGGTTAGCCTTTTTGATATGCTCTCTCGCAAGTATATGCTTCTTTTCTCTGAACTTTGCTTCTCTTCTGCAGCAAATTTAGCAAATTTCAGTAATTTCTCGAGAGACACTGAATAGTTTCCCCCTATTCTGTTCAATTTCTTTCTCAGGTATACCAAACTTGCAGAATTGAAAAATGATAAAATTCATAAAATTACTTCTGAGCAAGATGGAGACAGTACGACTGAAGACATGGTAGGTTTCTACTTTTTAATCTAATGGTGTTAACCTTCTTGCCATTTATTTTTAGAAACTAGTATCAGGACAATTTAGTAGTATCAATTTCCTCCTTGGCTTTTTATGATTGTCTAATGAAGCGATATTGAATCTGTTGCAGTCGACGGAGCTTCATATTTATACAGATTTCTTAAGAATAGTATTGGAGATTCTAAACGCAATCATCACATATGCTTTGCCTCGGAATCCTGAGGTATTGTGTCCAGGACATTTTGCTTGTGTGAGAATTTTTTTTTTTTTTTTTTGTGCAGATCATAATAGTTGTTGCATTCATTTCTAATTTGTTTTTTAACAGGTTGTATATGCAATAATGCACCGACAGGAGGTCTTTCTGCCATTCAAGAGTCATCCACGATTTAATGAGTTGCTTGAAAACATATATACAGTATGCTAAATATTCTTGCAATACTTGCATAGTTATTTGGGAATTGTGTTGCCATTCTGGAAATTTTTGGCTTCCTTCTGTGCCTTAAAGAAGATCTTAGCATCTTACCTTTTCTTCTAGCTCTTTCCCTGTCCAAGGGAATTTGAATTGCAGACCAAAAGGCACAAACCTATGTAATTGACCACTGGTGCAAGGTTCAGCATCAAAATCTTCACTTGTTAACACTTTCCTTAAGCAGTGATTTGTGCACTCCTCTTTTAGAAGAGCTTTCTTGAGTTTTGAAGTTGCCCTCCACAGCTTATTCCATTACAAATGGGTCAAAAGTTATATATGATAGATGTAATGATCAGCGTGATTACCTAGAACTGATATGAAGTTCTTTTCTAGGTTTTGGATTTCTTCAATAGTCGCATGGATATGCAGCGGACAAATGGTGGATGGTCTGTGGATGATGTCCTCCAAGTCATTATCATGAATTGCAGGTCATGGCGTGGTGAGGGGATGAAGGTAATGTTCCTGGTTTGGAGGGAAAAAAAATGTTGGTCATGTTGCTTTTGTATGATTCACACTACTATTTGACACTGAGAAAACTGGCATAGCAGATGTTCACTCAATTGCGTTTCACTTACGAGCAAGAAAGTCATCCTGAGGAGTTCTTTATTCCCTATGTATGGCGGTTAGTTTTGTCCCACAGGTAACTTCTGATGAATTCTCACCCGGCTATAAAGGTTTAAAAACTTGCTTCTGCGCTATTTGAATCAAAGCATTTGGAAATGGCCCTCTCAGAAAGTATAGTGGTATAGGATGTCTGTTACTCCTACTTGGCTGATTCTTTTGCTTGTTGTCTCTTAATTTTCAGCATAAATTATGATTCCCCCCCCCCCCCCCCCCAATTTTTGAGTACCTTCGGAGATGATAACTTATGTACTCGCATATGCTCACTCAGATTATGCTTTTTCCCTTCAATAATTTAGGATTCTAATAGTTTATGCTTACCACGGTTATTTTAGACCATATGCTTAATTTTCTTCGGTAAATAAGTTTTTAGTGGGAATATGAAAGAAATGGTTGCAATAAATTCTAATGCACATAGTTGGCATGAATGAGATAGATTGTGCCAAAATAATTTATTCTCGTACCAAAAACAATAATCGTACTTTTATTTCTCTTATTCTTGAAATTTCTGCCTTCTTTATATCCCTGATATCTGACTTCATGCTGACTAGTTCATGTTTCCCTTGTGAAGCAGTTTCAGCTTCAATCCTGATGCCATAAACTTGTTACATATGGATCTGCCTGTAAGTGTAAGTATTTAAGAGATGTGCTTCTTATTAGTTACTATTTGTTAAATTATGGTAATAAATGATGATGAGAGGAGATTTTTAAACCAGCTCTTGACAGCACTGACTTATTATTGAAAGTGTTGATTATGATTCTTCCATATTTGTAATAATGCACTTGAATACATGCACACACTCATCTTACACTTCGATAAACATCAATATATAAGGTTCATTATCAAGTTATTGATTCATTGGTGTTATTCTTACTTCCCCCATTGGTTATTTTCATTTGTTAGCTTATTCATGAAGGACAGTTGCCTTTTTCTTTCACCCAATTGATGATTAGTTTCAAAATTTTGAGTCTGATTGCAAAGTTTTAGATAGGTTGCTGAAGGACGAGAATACTTTATATTTAATTTTGAAAAAGGAAGACAGCTGAAACAGAAGTTATGACAATATATCATGTTACCACAGGTGTTTTGAGATTTAAGTCTTTTCAGATTGATTGGCAAATTTTGAAAATTTCGATGGCTTCTGCACTTCTTTCAAAAATTTGAAGGTTACTCGTAAGTCTTTCAGAATTTGCCAATCAATCCGAAATGGTTTCGTAAGATATAAGATTGTTTATGCAGGGGGAAAAATGATGCAAGATTGTGAATTATTAGCATAGTTAATTTTTTTTCCTGTACTGTTTATCACCCACATGCATCATGCATGGGCACGTTCACACACGCCCACATATAGCATTTGTAGTCGGCTAATCAGCACTTAAATACTTACAGTTTCCCCTACTTTCCGTTTATATACCCCAGTTTACTTTTGGGAACACTTTATACCGTCAAGCACTTCAGTAGTTATTCCCCTGAATGCTCCCATGTTACACTCAATCATTTTTAATTTACTGTTAAACCTACTATAATTCTATTTTGAACCTACCATAATTTTAACCGCCTTTTATTAACTAGAAATATCTCAAATTCAGAACTAAGCTGGATGGTTTATTCGTTGCAGGATACACCAAGTGGTGAAGTAGCTGTATAGGCGCTAACTAGTGCTAAAAGTCAAAAAACTAAGGAAAAGGCTGATAACGAGAGTTATTTACACCCTTCGGTAAACGTAGCTGTATAAGGTGCTATATATCCCTAAAAGTCTTCAAAGCTCCCGAGATCAGGTTGTCTGGTTTTGTTGTACATAAAATAGCAAGAGATGTTTGTCTCATTCTTTATGTTTATATTACCTTAACTCCGCTGTGTACTCCTGGTTGGGTGAGTATAGATATGAGCACAGTTAATAAAAGAAAAGTTATTTGCATGTTGAATTGAGCCTACAAGTTACAAAAGCGTTACAGTCCGGAAACTAGCCTTAATGCTTTCTTGTGCGGTATGTCTTTGATTTTGCATGAAATTTGAAAACGTGTTTCCTTGGGGAGGTATATTCGTTCCGTTCTGTAGGTTTTGTGCGCTTATTTCACATCTTCAACTTCCACGGTTGTGTACAAGGCAATAGTCCGCCAAAGAAATCCCCTCTTCCGTTCCCAGCTTCAGCCTTCACATAAGGTATATGTATGAAGCTTTCACTCAAAGTATATGTAGGGGTTAATTGAATTATTTGGTCACCGAGTTTATCTCATGATTAGACGCTTATAAGTGATTGGATGACTAATCATCTGACTCAAAATATTAATTCGATTGCCAATCACTTCTAATGTTTTCCGTCAACTGATATTAACTTAAAACAGCTGCATGCACGTTCCGTCAACTGATATTAACTTAAAACAGCTGCATGCACGTTCCGTCAATTGATATAACTTCAACAGTTGCACGTTCTTAAGAACCTCCATGTTACTTTTATTCTAGCGCAAGGCCCAGACGTGCTACACATCAAATTTTTAGGGATTTGGCCCTTCATCTTCCATCTGTACTCTACTAAATAAAAAACTTTAAAACAGCTGCACGTTCTTAAAGAACCTCCATATAATGCTAATCACATACATATTACTTTATATTAACAGCCACTTGGTTTTCTCTGCAATAACTTGCGTATTTAAATTCCCACAATAACTTCCTATAATTCACATTTCATAATCAACAAGTCACAGGTATATGAATTTTAGGAAGAGAGCACAGGTCAAAAGAAAAGAGGAGGGATTCCAAATATGGATAGTAAAGGGAAAATCTTTTCAAATGTTTATATTCTTTCTCCTCGTTATTTAATAAACTTCCAAGCCGATCAACCTTCCCTGTTAATAACTTTCTTACCCTTTTTTTTCCTCTTAGGGGGTGTTTAGTTGCACAATTTTATAAAAAAGTTTTCTCAAAATATCTGACAATAGCAATTTTGTAATTAAAAATTTTCCGTAGATTTTCGTAAACTGTGTTTGGTTCAAAAAATTTACAGAAATATTTTCTGTAAAGAACAAAAAAGTACCAAAATTTATAGAAATGCTTTATGTAAAGTACAGAAAAGTACCAAAATTTACTGAAATCAATTTTCTCTCAAAATGGGTGGAAATCACCCAGAAATCTGACACCACATTGACACTTTTCTATAAAGTTAGGGGGTGTTTGGTTCAATTTTTACAAATGATAGGAAATCTTGCTATTTTCTATAAAGTTATGTGCCATTTTCTTATTTTGAACCAAACAAACAAAGTAAAAAAACAAAAAAATTGGTACTTTTTGACTTCTTAAAATTTTTCCTATAATTTTTTTAAAAACTACAAGGAAATCATATTTTGGATGGAAAACATTTCCTATAATTTATAGAAATTAAACCAAACACCCCCTTAGTTTCAAAGCTTAAAAAACACCTCAAATTGCGGCTACTGAGTTAGTCTCTCTTCCTCTCTCTAGCTTTCACGCACGCGCGCGCACACAAATTCTCAACTCCTCTGGTATGTTCTTTACTTATAGTGTTACTCTCTCACTCATAAACCATTTCAGATTTGATTCTGATTGTTTTATTTTCTTTTTTAGGTTTTTAGTGGATTTGGTATGTGGGTTTTGATTTATATGGATGGATTTTGGAAATTTTTGGTGTTCATGTATTATACTCCCTGATTAGTTCTTTTCTGACCAAGAAGGTCAAGAGCAATTTTGTAACGGCCAAACAGGACAATGTGGCTGAAACTCCCTAGTCCCTACAAATAATTAGCTTAACTCATTGTCTTAAAATTGTGTTGGTCAATTATATGTTTATTTTTTTTCTATTTAAAATTTTGCAGGTTCATTGGGCCATATATTGTTCCATTTTGTTGAATATGGCTTGCAACGAATCAGTCCTAATTTGATTAGGATTAGAAGTTTGACTTTGACCAGACAAGAAGATTATGATTGTAATTAAATTTTAATTAGAAGAGGACTAGGATTTGAATAACTCTAGAAAGTTTCATTAGAAAGGAATCCTATAGGGATTAGAATTGGTCAAAGGAAGGAATCCTACATTAACTCAAAATAGGAGAAAAGAAATCTATAAATACCCCTTGAGAGGTTCATTATAATATGAGAAGGAAACGGTCAAGAAGATGAAGAAAAAGAAGAAGAAAAGAAGATTACTCTTGTGAGGATTTATAAGAGAGAGGTTATAATTCTTGTGAGGATTTACAAGAAGTCGGAGTGATTACACTTATGAGGTGATAACGAGAGGAAAGTGTTTATGTGTTCTTCTTCTTCAAGTAATAAATTTCACCACTCTCCCGTGAACGTAGGCACATTACCAAACCACATAAAATATTTTTGTTTGCATTGATTGTTGCTTGTTCTTGATTATTTCGCCATGAAGTTAAGGTGCTATCTAGCCCTTAAAGTCTTCAAGGCTCCCGAGATCAGGTTGTCGGGTTTTGTCTCACTAATTTGTTTGGTTTTGCATATACGACATTCATCTTGCATACATTTATAAATTTATCATTTAATAATTTAATTTAGGTTTACATTTCAATTTAAACTATATTCTTATCTCCATACTATGTATATCCAATAATAATTCATAAATTTATCAACTTACTCTTACTTAGGCTTGTCCAAAAAGCCCGCCGGCCCTGTCTCGGCCTGAAAATCCGGGCCTGGGTAAGGGCTGCCTCAGCGGCGCCCGGGCCGGAACAGCGCCGGCGCCGGGCAAAAATCCGGGCCGAGCAGCCCGGGCCCGGAGCCCGGCTCGGTGGCAATGGTCACCTACCATAGGTGACCGTTGCCAAAATAGGTCGGGCCGGGCCGGGCTAGCCCGGCCACAACGGTCACAAGAGTGACCGTTGTGGCCAAAACGGCCGGGCTGGGCTGGGCCAGCCCGGCCCGGCCCGGCCACAACGATCACGAACGTGACCGTTGTGGTCAAAAATGGCCGGGCCGGGCCGGCCCGGCCATAACGGCCATAAACGGCCTTTTGACCGTTTTGTCCCCAAAAACGGTCAAAAAACGGCTATTTTGTGAGGTTATTTTGGTCATTTGTTTAGGGGGCTGGCTCTATAAATAGAGGGGGTTTTCATTTATTTTCTTCACACCAAAACGCATCTACTTCTCTCTTATACTCTTTTACTCTCTTATACTCTTATACTCTCTTATACTCTTATACTCTCTTATACTTTCTAATCCTTTCATCAAATGACTTCCGGATCTGATTATGAAGAGCAAAACCTATCTCCCGATCTTGAAATGAGTCCTCCTACTGGGTCTACTCCTACCGATGTTAATCCTGAATCCGGTGATGGCGAATCTGCACCAAGAGCTCCTAAAAGACCAAGATCCGATGTGTGGAATTTTTACGAGAAGATCAACGTCACCAAGGATGAACACGGTAGGATCCTCACCCAGAAGGCTAAGTGTGCGTTGTGCGGCAAGATTTTTCAAGCTCATCATAAGAGCGGCACCAACCACCTCAAACGCCATTTAGATAAACACAACAAAGGCCAGACTCCTCAAGGTGATATCCGAAAATCTATGAGTTTTCAATCCTCCTCTTCTGGTAGTCTCGGTAGTTGGAACTATGACGCTGCAAGAGCCAGGAAATACGTAATCAGGTTTATTATTATTAAAAACATTCCTTTTAAATTAGTAGAAGATGATGAATTTGAAGATATGTTTAGAGATGGTTTTTATCCTGCATTTAAAAAAATTTCTCGTAAAACATGTCAACGTGATATTTTAAAATATTATCAGGAGGAACAAGGGAAAATAATTTCTTATTTTAAAAATTTAAACTGTAAATTTTCTTTAACTTCTGATATTTGGACATCTAGAGCACAAACTGGATATTTATGTATCACAACACACTGGATTGATGAAAATTGGTAAATGTTTAAAAGAGTTGTTTCTTTTATTGCAATAGAAGAGTCACATACTGGTATTAATGTTGCAAATTTAATAAGTGAAGAACTTATGAAATTAGAAATTTCAGAAAGAATATTTTCTCTTTCACTAGATAATGCAAGTAATAACAATGTAGCTGTTGATTTTATCAGATCAACTCTGTCATTGCCATGTCATGGTGATCTTTTTTATATTAGATGTATCTGTCATATTTTAAATTTAATTGTTCAAAGTGCATTTACTGAAATTAAACCCATGATAGAAAAGGTTAGAACAGTTTCTTATATGCATAATGCTTCTGAACAAAGACTTAAAAGATGAAAAAAAATTTGTAAAAAAAAATATAAAGCCCAGACTAATTCTAAAAGATGTTGACCATAGGTAGAATTTTACCTATACAATGTTAAATATAGCAATAGAATATATAAAGACATTATAACCGATTTTATAAATTATTATGCTTCTAGTTCTAGTTCTGATAGCACTTATGGAATAACTGAAGATGAATGAGCAATTATATGTAATTTAAATGAAATGTTACAAGTTTTTTATGATGCTACAATGTTATTATCTGGCTATTATTATCCAACCATTACTTTAGCTGCTTTACAAATTTTAAATATTCAAAAAAAAATTTGGGAAATATCGTATGGATGATACTTTTGGATCTATGATTTTTTAAATGGAGAGAAAATTTAATAAGTACTTTAGGCCTATTCCTCATATTTTTGGTTTGGGGGTTCTTATTGATCCATGCTTGAAGGATATTGGCCTTCGAAGTTTGTTACAATCCTTGTATGGTAATCAGATTATAGACTTAGATGATGGAACCACCCTTACTGCTACTACTCATCATTTAGCTATTAGAAATTATTTTCAAACCTTATATGATGAGTATGCAGCTAGACATGGTGTATCTACACAACAGTCTACAGCTTTGATTTTTTTCGAGCTCATCCCGAGGTAAAAGTGTAAGTTTTGATAGGTATGCAATGGTAGCTGAGCTAACTGGTGGATCTGGACTTGGATCGTCATCATTGGAGGTTTCTGAAATAGATGAATATTTATCTGCTTCTTTAGTTAAATATCAAGGAAATACGTTAGATATTTTGCAATGGTGGAAAATATATGGATCAATTTCATATCCTATACTTTTCACCATGGTTCGTGACTTACTAACAGTGCAGGTTTCGACGATAGCTTCGGAATCCGCCTTCAGCATAGCAGGACGTTTGATCGATGACCACAGAACATGCTTAGATCCGTATACTGTACAAACGGTGATGTGCTTACAAGATTGGTGGAGGTACGAGAAGCGAACGCAAGGCATCGATCGGATGGCTGGAATTGAAGATAAATTTAAAGAATTGGGACTAGCAGATAGATATATAGAATACATAATGTTTATCAAATTATAAATTTTATATCTTAGCTTAATATTTGTAAAGAATTATTTTGAAAATAGTTACAAATGATAGTAATATAGGTGAGTAGGTGCCAACCTAGTTGGGATGTACTTATCTATTGTGATGCGATGGATTCTAAAATAAATTTATACTTATAATTTGTAAATAATTTATTAATTATTAATAAAGAATTTATTTTTATAATTTTTTATTTATAATTTATGTCATTTTAAGTGATTAATCAAATTTTTTTATTATTTTTTTTTGTTTTTTGTACAATTTAAATTTTAAATAGAATTAAAAAAATAAACCGGGCTGGCCCGGATGGACAGACCTACTTTACTTAATGGATTAATTTGAATTTCAAGTACATTTTTTTCTAACAAAAGATTTTTCCGAACTCATCTTTGTACTATGTATATCTAATAAGAATTCATCAATTTATCAACTTACTCTTACTTAATGGATTAATTTGAATTTCAATGGCATTTTTGTCTACTAAAAGATTTTTCCGAACTCGTGCTTTTAAAGAGAGTATGATTTAAATTGTATCCTTATCTTCATACTGTGTATATCCAATAAGGATTCATCAATTTATCAACTTACTCTTACTTAATAGAATAATATTTGAATTC
>BQKN01066077.1:137948-163537 GCA_022839385.1 Asparagus kiusianus
ACACACACACACACACACACACACACACACACACACACACACACACACACACACACACGTATACATATATATGTGTGTGTGTGTGTGTGTAGTTAATGTAGGATCTGAAATAGATATACTAGAACACTAGAGGGGGGTGAATAGTGTTCTTTTAAGATTTATGCAAAATAGATTATAAATTGCAAAGAAAGAATGACAACAATCTTAGAAAATCACAATCACAAACAAGAATTTTTATACCGGTTCCACCAATCCGGTGTAGATCCAGTCCCCAAGCAAATCCCGCTTGAGATTTCCACTATAATTTCGAATCAAGTACAAAATTAAAACCAAACCTGACCAATTTGCAAGTCCCTGCAAATTGCAACACCAATTGACAATACTTTGCCAATTGCACACCAATCTCTAGACCGAGCGATCAACCTCTCTCAAACCGAGAGACCTTTCCTTGAATCAAACAACTTAATTTCTATAAGCCTTGATTTGTAGTGTTGTGTAGCAGTGGCTTAGGAATAATTTTATCCTTTGGAAATTACCTAAATAATTTGTATTTTGAATGAGGATGAAAGGCAATTTCAGAAACAATCTTTTTCTTAATACTAAGCAAAATCTGAATCTTTTAATTCTTGAACAATGCACAAAGATTGAAGCTTATAGGTATATAATCATGTGCAATTTTTCTGAACATATATCCTTTATATAGCCCTTGAAAAGACAAATTTTTAAACTATAAAACATTTAAAAAAATGGCTAAAACTGTCACTAATTCAAATTCTGAATTCTAGTAAAGCTGTATCTGTAGTCGACTACAAGACACAGTAGTCGACTACACTGAGTCTAAACAGACTCTGTGAAGTCAGAAAAATTCTAAGTAGTCGACTATAATGGTCATTAGTCGATTATACTGTAATAAAATAGAAATTTGACAGAAACTTAAAAGAACAAATTTTGCCTTCAGTAGTCGACTATAAAGTCGATTATTCGACTACACTGTAAACTAACAGAAACTTATATTTCAGTCATAAGCTTGAGTAGTCGACTACTATTCTAATTAGTCGACTATAATGTAAACTAACAGAAACTTATATTTCAGTCATAAGCTTGAGTAGTCGACTACTATTCTAATTAGTCGACTATAATGTAAACTAACAGAAACTTATATTTCAGACATAGACTTGAGTAGTCGACTATTATTCTAATTAGTCGACTACTAAGGATTAAAAATGATATAAATTAAATGTTTTGACACTCAATTATTAACTATAAACTCTAATGGTTAACATAGGGGATTTTTATAGTTAACCAACACACTAAGCATGTGTTAGTGTGTTCTAATTTCTATGTGTGTGTATGTGTGAGTGATCAAGGCTTGTACAATATTTCTAAGTAAAGAAAAATATAAAAACAATTACATTGACGTATATGTTCTTCATCTTCTTTACTTCATAATGCCTTGAACTTATCTTGCACTTGTTCATATTTGATAATGAAATCTGCATATAAATGTTAGTGTATTTGTATAACACACATAGTATAAATTGTTATCATCAAAATAATATCTTGGAGACATGATATTCAACATAAAGTACCTGCGAGGTACAATAGAAAATTGTTTATGCTTCAAGAGAGGCAAATTGGTTCTGTAGGGTTTTGTTAATGCAGACTATGCTGGTGAGATAGATCATAGGAGGAGCACTACGGGGTATATATTCACTTTGGGTACTACAGCCATCAGTTGGGTTTTCCAGTTACAGAAGATCGTTGCTTTGTCGACTACAGAGGCAGAATATGTTGCTGTAACAGAGGCTAGCAAAGAGTTGATATGATTGCAGGGTTTCCTGGAGGAGTTAGGACAGAAAAATGAGAAGAGTGTCTTACACTGTGATAGTCAGAGCGCCATCCATTTGGCAAAGAACCTAACTTTTCATGCCAGAACCAAACATATACAGGTTCGTTATCACTTCATAAGATCAGCATTGGATGATGACATGTTGGCACTTGTGAAGATTCAAGGAAGCAAGAACCCGACTGATATGCTTATGACGACTGTTACTATAGAGAAACTGAAGTTGCGTTCAACTTTAGTTGGCCTCATTACTTGATGATATGGGAGGTAGTCGTCGCAGGGAAAGGTGATAAAGATTGAAAGTTAGTCTCTAAGTAGGAGATTGTTAGGATATGTGGAGCCTAACCATCAGACTTGCCCTATACCTCTAATTGAAGAGGAAACATGAGAATTGAAGGAACAAGAACGACGACGATGGAGTTCAGACAAAACGACGAAGGAAACAACTTGGAAGCCTCATGGTCGATCGCGAGTGACGCGGCGGTTGACCGTAAACGTGCACAAGACCAAGAAAGTCTTTGGACTTTTTACGGTCGACCGCAACAGCATGTGCGGTCGACTGCGACAAACCCTGTAGTCGATTTAGTTTCCGTCGTTCTGTTCGGTCGACCGCGACTGTCTCTGCGGTCGACCACGACTGTCTCTGCGGTCGACCGCGACTGTCTCTACGGTCAACCGCGAGTCGGGTTTTTAGGCCTGGGCTCATTTTTCTGAACCGTTTGAGATTTTTGTTTGTATTAACCCTTATGTTATTAAAAGAGTTATTAGGGCAACTTGTAAAATAACAAAAATAGTGGAATTTTCTCATGCGGCGACCGTGGACGTAGCTTCTCACATCAAGAAGTGAACCACGTAAATCATGTGTGTTTTTCCTTCTGTGATTGATTTTCTCTCTCTCTCTTCTCTCTCATCTCTATTTCCAAATCGCATCAGGGGTTAGATAAAATCCTAACAATATATAGGATAGTGATAAGATAACAATTTTCTTAAAGAAACCCTCTATTAATTGTTCAATTTAACTAATGGATCATTGATGGCCAAAATGAGACTATTGATGGTCACTTCGATCATCGATGGATTATAGTGAACAACCAAAGAAAAATAGAAATATGATGCTGAACCATCGATGGATTATAAGGAAATATCAATAGACCGCAGGAGAGCATCAATGGTTGTGTTTGACCATCGATTGTTACAACGTTGATTACAGCTTTTGATGACTTAATCTCAGTCATTCGTTTTTCTTTTAATCTCTAACTCCGATCAAGTTCTGGATACCTCTTTCCTGAGCTCTCCTATATATTAAAATAGAGAGAATTTAGATTTAGGGTTTTGTGAGAGGGTTGAAGAAGGAGAGTTTAAGGGTTTAGGTTTTTGCCTTGTTTTTGTACTCTTTTCTTTTTGTAATAGTGAAATTCTTCGACGCCTTTGTTGTGGACGTAGGCCAAACTAGATGAATCGCATAAATTTCTGTATTTATAATTGTTTGTCATTTATTCTCGTACTTGTTCTTCACGATTATTTCTTCTTTATTGTGCACTTGTTCCAACAAACTAGTATCAGGGTTTCGATTGTGATTTGTTTTGTGCACGAGGAAGGTGTCTACGAAATACAAGATTGAGAAGTTTGAACATGATGTCAATTTTGATCTTTGGCAAGTGAATATGCATGCTATTTTTGTTTAGCAAGGATTACAAAAGGCCTATGGCTCAAATTGGAATATCTTTACATGCAAAAATCCTCGCCAACTGACTGCACTTGAAATAAAAATTGTTTATGCTCCGCGTGATGGAGGATACATCTATTAAATGACATCTTGATGAATTCAATATCATGGATTTATAGAATACAAATGCAAATATATAAGATGAAGATTAGGCCTCGTTATTTTTATGTTCGCTACAACTTCCTAACTTTGGGAAAACTATGATATGTGATAGAAAATCTATCTCGCTGATGAAATCATCTTAACTCTCGAAAGAGTTGACAGATAAAGAGTTGATCGGATTCAGTGATGGTAAAGTCGAAGCCCTACATATTCAAGATAGAAACTAGATCATGGTTCTAATAATAAAAACAAGTCGAGATTGAAGTTGAAAACTAAGAGTAAATTCTATAACTATTGTAAGAAGAAAAGCCATATCATAAATGAGTGTTGAAAGCTTCAGAATAAAGAAAATAAGAGAAATTAGGTCAAAGAAGACTTCGTGATGACTAGTGTTGTCGACGATGATTCTCATAGTTTTGTTCTCGTGGCTACAAATTCAAATAGATTCAAGGATAATTGAATCTTAAACTCTAGTTGTACTTATCACATGTGCTCCAATAGAAATTATTTTTCCACCAACAAATTAGTTGAACGTGGAGTTGTCCTTATGAAAAACGATTCTTATTATAAAGTGATTGGAAGTTAGAATGCATGATGGTACTGTGAGGACATTGTCAGATGTTCGTCATGTTCTAGATTTGACGAAATCCCATCTCTCTCAGCACCTTTGAAACAAACAGATTCAAGTATTCAGCTAAAGGTGGAGTTTTGATAGTTTTCACATGTGCATTAGTTATCATGAAAGTAAAAAGGTTAGGGAATGTTTACATCTTGAAAGGAAAGATAGTTATAGGTGCTGCTGCTGTTACTATATTATTATTGTCAAAAACCGACGCCACCAAGTTGTGACATATAAAATTGGGTCATATGAGTGAGAGGGGCATAACTATACTCAGCAAGAGGGAGACTTCTTTGTGGTCAAAGTCTAGAAAAGATGGATTTTTGTGAGCACTATGTTTTTGGCAAGTAAAAGCATGTCAATTTCAATACAGTTGTGCATAGAATCAAAGTCACTTTGGATTACATCCATTATGATTTTTAGGGTCCCTCGCGTGCTCCTTCAAAGGGTGGTGCTATGAATATGTTGACATTCATTGATGACTACTCAAGAAAAGCTTGGATGTACATGCTAAAATGCAAGGATGAATTGTTCAGGCATTTTAAGCAATGAAAGACATTGATTGAGAAGCAGACTGATAGAAAATTTAAGAGGCTTAGAACCAATAATGGATTGGAATTTTGTTGTACGGAGTTTGATGAATTCTATAAGGATGAGGATATAGTTAGACATCAGACTGTGCGACACACACCATAGCAAAATAGCGTTGCCAAATGGATGAATATGATTCTTCTTGAGAGAGCTCGTTGCATACTGTTGAATACCGATTTGTCAAAAGACCTTTGGGCTGAAGCATTGTCTATGGCGTCTTATTTGGTGAATAACTCTCCATCCACATTCATTGATTGCAAGTTACCAGAAGAGGTCTAGTCTGGCCATCCTGCTGATTATTCTAATTTGAGAGTAATTAGTTGTCCTGCATATGCACATATAGATCAGTAGAACCTAGATCTAAAAATATATTTTTATTAGTTATGCCTCTGGAGTGAATGAATATAGGTTATTGCACCCTGATCCTAAATCACCTAATTTATGATTACAAAAATATAATTTTCTATGAGTTTGCTATGTTGTTTCCAAAAGAAAATACTGCTATTGTTCCTTATGGTGCAGGTGCTACACATAAAAGTACTAAAGAGCAAGTAGAGATGGAGATAGGTTATTATAATTTAGATCAATAACCAGATGTTTGTTTACCGAAAATAATGTGAAATAAAAATTATAGTAGAAGATGATGCTCAAAGTATTGCAAAAGGCAAGGAAAAAAGATTGATAAAGCCACCTCAGAGATATGCAGATTCAGCCATTGCATATGCATTATCAATAACAGAAGGGATAGATATGTCGATGAAACTACTACCAGTAACTAAGTTCAAGCTTTGCTTGGACTTACTTTATGTCAAAGAATATTGAGGCGCCCTTAGGGCGCATTTGTAGAGGCATTGACAATACACTACCGAGAAAGTCGAGAACTCATTCAAGTTGTTGATTCATGATGAAGATTTATTGAAATTATGCCTCAAAATCCTCTGATTGTTCAATTCAGCCAATGGATCATCAATGTCAAGTGGAGATCATTGATGGTCACTTCGATCATCGATGTATTATAGTATTCAATCGGAGAAAACTAAAATAGCATTATGAACCATCGATGGATTACAGGGAACCATCGACGGACTATAGGAGATTATTGATAGTCGTGTTTGACCATCGATGGTTATGAGCCGATTGCATTTTTTGATGATTTAATCTTAGCCATTCGTTTTTCTTTTGATCTCCAACTCCTACTAAGTTTCAAATAACTCTTTCCTGGTCTATTGTTGTCTCCTATATATTAAAATAGAGAGTATTTAGATTTAGGGTTTTATACTCTATTCTCTTTTGATGGTGGAATTTCACCAATGCCTTTGTCGTGGACGTAGCTCAAATTAGATAAATCACGTAAATCTCTATCTTTACGATTGCTTGTCCTTTATTCTCGTGTTTGTTCTTCAGGATTATTTTCACTTTATTGTGTACATGTTCTAACATGAAGGCATCTTGTTGACTTTCTGCCAGGAAGGAACACAATGGGAACTAAGCACATGAATGAAGGATCAGGTAGTGAACAATTTAATGTCCACGACATGGGCAGTTCGTAGTCAGTTTCATTAATTATACATGTATACATTACTAGCCGAGGGCAACTTGTTGATTTTATAATTGGAAGGAACACGCAGGGGGCTAAGCACATGGTTGAAGGAACAGGTAGTTAATGAGCACACGGTTCAAGGAACATAGCCCAAGGCATCTTGTTGACTTATTTATAATAGCATCTCCAAAAGCTTCCCTAAAAAATTCTTCAAAACGGGAAAGCAAAAGTCATATTATCCAAATAATTTTTGCTCCAACTCCAACAGTTTCCCCATTTTGAAGAATCATGTCTTTATTACAATAATAAAAATATTATACATCCCTATTTTGGGATGTTCTTATGCATTGGCACTGCCCCATGGCTTTTTTTTGTAATTACGGATTTTGTTTTGTATTTATTTTCTCCTCCATCCCGTTTTGAAGAATATGCTGCATTTATGACAAAGCTCTCATTAAAAATTTGCAGAATGCTGCAGATTTGGGGGAAGACTCCCTTTTTTTCTCCTCCATCCCTATTTTGGGGAATGAGATAAGGAATCTGTTGGACCAAAAAAAGCCTAAAATTCTCCAAAAGTAAGAATACCAATAAAATGAGGAAGTTGTTGGAGATGCTCTAATAGGAAGGAACACGCTGGGGGCTGAGCACACGGTTCAAGGAACAGGTAGTTAATGAGCAACAACCCATGGATGAAGGACCAGGTCAACCCAAGGATGAAGGATCAGGTAACTAATGATGTAGGACGCGTCACGAGCAAATTCATGGAAAAGTTGAACTTTCAGGAGTCAAATGCGAATACGGATGAATTGTTGATTGGCCGTAGAGAAATAGTCATGTCTCCCAATCCGGAAGGTGAATTCTAACATATTATATATAAAAATTGCCTATCTTGATGAGATGAAGTCAATCAGTTTGGAAGAATCCCACAATCCCATTAATAACACCTGTTTTTACAGGATTTTAGAAATAATTAGCATTTACTTTATTTTAGTAATAAATTTAGAGTCAATTTAGATTAGGAAATAAATTTAATGTTAGAGTCAAATTAGATTAGGAAACAAATTTAATTTTAATTCATGATTTATTTTCTCTATTATAGGGAGTATTTTTTAGGATAGAATTTGATGCTTTCTATTTTAAGGAGTCTTTTTAAAGATAGAATTTGATACTTTCTAATACTTTATATTTCTACTCTTACTAGAAGTCTTGTTTATTTTTCTGTTTAAGAAGAGTCATGTAACCCCAAATAATAATATCATTTTATCAATAACTTTTTTTTAATATTTTCTTCGTTGATTCAGATATCATTCTTTGTAGATTTAGAGAACAACCATTGATGGATTTCGAGGTTTTCACTTCTACCCTGAGTTAGTTAATGAGCAACAACCCAATTAATAGAGCTTTAAATCAAAAGGCTGGGTAAGGACGACTCTATACATCCTCTTTAGATAACACTCCACACTCGATAATAATCTCCGGAAACAAAGACTAAGCCGATCCAATGGCCATTCTCAACCTAAATCCGGTGCTTGAGACCGATGAAGAGAAGCTGGAATTCATCGATGAGATAACTAAGAAGGCAGGAAGCGTACAAGAGCAGGTCCTGACTGAGATAATGAGACTGAACGTTGAGACTGATTACTTGCAACAATATGGAATTGATGGCGCATCAAACCGCGACACGTTCAAGGCCAAGATACCTGTAGTTACCTACGAGGATATCCAACCTTATATTGAGCGGATCGCTGATGGCGATCGCTCGAAAATCCTCTCGGCTGAACCCATCTCTCGGCTTTTTATCAGGTGAATTACACTTTCTTCACGTACAAATGTCGGACAAATTTCCAAAACCGACCCATTTAGATTTGTATTCTCAAAAAACGTCCCCATTCAAAAAATTACAAAAACCAACCTGGTTTCATCCTCAACGCTGAAACCACAGGTCGATTTTTGAAATTTTTTTCGGAAACTTCACGGGAGTTGAACTCCCGTGAAGTTTAGTAGATCTGCTAAACTTCACGGGAGTCAACTCTCGTGAAGTTTTATAGTTCAAAATAAAATTTGAACTATGAAACTTCACGGGAGTTGAACTATGAAACTTCATGGGAGTTGAACTCCCATGAAGTTTAGCAGATCTACTAAACTTCACGGGAGTTCAACTCCCGTGAAGTTTCGGAATTTTTATTTTCAAAAACCGATCTGATTTTAGCGCTGAGGCTGAAACCATATCGGTTTTTGCAATTTTGTTTGATTGAGGTCGTTTTTTGGGATTAAGTTCACAAATGAGTCGGTTTTGAAAATTTGTCATACAAATGTCATCTTTGGGGTAGTGTTTGGACCTTTGGTAACATAGTTACATGCAAATGTTACTGCAATGCAAGTGTCAACTGTATTCAACAGCAGTTCCTGCAGTTGTTTTTCATCTGCAGTTGCAGTTACACGGTTCAATTTTAAGATTTTACAATTTACAGCTGTGTGCGTTAATTGTAGTTTAAATGTTATCGAGAACTCTTTTTTTTTCCTCTGATAATTGTTTTAACTGCAGCTCAGGAACATCTAGTGGGAAAATGAAGCTGATACCAACTACCAAAAATGACATGGGTCGACGATTTCTCTTCTTAGGCCTAGCCGGGGCAATCGCATCTCAGTAAGCATGTCTCTTTTATTTTGATCTATTATGCAGTCATGTATTACTAAATATATCTCTCTTTTATTTCAATTGGCTAAGTGCAGAAAGACCCTCTAAAGTATCACCTAATTGCAGATAGACCCCTACGTGAATAGACCTTGTGAGTGAAATGTTTTTTTGGGTAAAATTTCAGATTGTTATTTTTAGTAGACCCCCATTACCAATGTGATATTCTTTAAGCGTCATTACGGCTTTTTTAGTTGGCCTTTGAAGCGTTAAGGCGGAATCACTCATTGGAGGTGGTGGTGAAAAGTGCGGGAATCTGTCACGTGCAAACCGCATGATTCATTACGCAAAATTTCAGATTATTATTTTTAGTAGACACCCATTACCAATGTGATATTCTTTAAAGCACTAGCTTCATTATAGCTTTTTAAATTGGCCTTCGAAGCGTTGTTAAATCCGGATCAATCGCCTGTGACAGTAGAAGTAAGGGAATGAAATGTCCATTTCTATTCTTATGTTTGGGTGCGAATAGATAATGAAGTGAGAATGAAAAAATATTTTATTTTTAGTATGGATAATTAATAAGAAATCATAGCATTTTTATGTTTAATTTTAATTTTTTTTCAATCTCATTCAAGTGTGAATGCTCATTCCCTACCAACTCAATGGGAATGCCCATTACTACAAAAAGTCAGAATGAACAAGAAGTGGTAATGGACATTCTAGCTTCAAAAATGTGTCATGTTTGGTATAAACGAATCAGAAGTGAGAATGAACATTCTATTCGTCGCCCTCAATCCCGCGTACCAAGACCTTAGTTTAAATGTGAGGGGGAGGGGGTTGGTTGGCTTCCTGAATATCCATGTCCCCCTCCCATTTTCCCAAATTCCTACATCGCCTGAAATTTATAATGAGAGAGGGAGAGGACATGGATGAGAACACAAAATTTGGATTGTCAATCAATTTATTAGCTTAAGTTAATTGATCGATGGAGAACCCATAATTGTTGTGTAATTTTGTATGAATTTTAGAAATTAGGGTTCTTTTTTAAACCCATTTTTTTTGTTAAGCTCATTGGACCGAACCCCCCCCCCCCCTCCTCAAACCCTCCTCAAAAAAAAAGAGAGAAAATTTTGTCATAATTTCTCCCCAATTTTGCCACATCAACAATTTCCTGCCACATATCATCGAAGAAAGTCATTGCCACATCACCGTCTCAAAAGCGGTTAAAATACGTCACAAACATTAATAGTTAAAATGTTGTAAAATTAATATATTAATATATGGACATTATATGAGAACATTTTGACTAAAAATTTTCTTGTTTGTATAATAGAGGGTACTAAAATACTAATTTTAAACAACTTGGGTATATAATGCAAGAAAAAGATTTAAGGTATATAAATGCAAAGTGAGTGAAACTATAAGGTATTTAAGTGCTATTTAGCCTTGAAATTATCATAAAAGTTTGGATTAGTTTCACTTAAATACCTTATTTTTCACTTATATACCCTAAATGTTTTAAAATATGCACTTTAATAAGCTCAATTATGCAAACTTGAGAATTTGTCCATTGAAAATTTTCATAGGACACTCACATCCTAAATTTAAAAGTTTTAAATTTTTATTTCTTTTGTTGAAGTTAGTGTCAAAACTACTTTAATTCTATTTTAAGCCTATCCTAATTCTATTTTAAAATAAACTTTTTTTAGTTTCACATAAAATTTAACTAATATTAAGAGTTAAATTTTTCTCAAATTAGCATGTGAGTATTGCATGTAAATTTCCCTAGGGATGGGCTGGCGAGGGGGACGGGGATCTCACGCTTGCATAATTGAGGGTCTTAAAGTACAGATTTTAAAATCTTTAGGATATATAAGTGCAACAAAAAATAAGTGATGGTGTATAAGTGCAAAGTAGGGGGAAACTATAGGGTATCTAAGTGCAATTAAGTCTAATTTTTTTTACAGTAAACTCGCATTTGTTACTCCTATAAACATAACTTATCATGACTTGTACATGAACAATTTTGGATAAAACTTCCCCCAAGTATCTGCATAGAGGTTTTTTTAATTATTATTAAGAAATAGGGTGAACTAATTATTCCAGTGCTATGTAGACCAATTAAGATTACAGTTTTTTTGCATATGTGCTTTAGCAATATTATGATTTGATAAATATCTACATATACTTGATTTGGTAAATCTACCAGAAAAGGGTAAACAATTCATAATAATAAAGTTTGAGAATAACATCGAGATGGGAGCGGACAGGTGACTGGTAAGGCGAACAGGCGGAAAGGTCATCCAGGCGGCATCACGATTCTCAAGGCGGCGTTTAGTCTCCATCAATCACAATGGTAACATCACTATCTCTCAGCTCCCCACCCTCCCTCCCTCAGCTCCGCCTCATCCACCACCATCTTCCATCATTCCCCCTCCTTCCTTCTCATTCAAACCTTCCAACCATCTGCTAACACCATCTCCACCTCTTTTTACCTCTTTTGCGGACCTCTTCAAAGGTCCTCTATCCCGTCGTCCTCCTCTCCCCACTTCCGATAAGGGAATCCTCCCGCTCCCGGAAGAAGGCTGGAAGTCTGTGTCTTACAAGAGAAATCCCAAAAAGTTTCGTTTCGCTCATCTCCTATCCCCATACCTAAGCAAGTCAGGTGTTTCTTCTGTGGAGATTTATCCCATATGGTGAAAGACTGTTCTCTTGGAGATTTTAAATGTTTTGCATGCAACAGAATTGGTCACACCTCTATATGCTGCCCAAAGAGGAGTAACCCATCGCTCCTCAACATCACCCCTCCAGACTCATCTCCTCCAGCTTTGTTTATCCCCAACATTGACCTACCTCCTTCTGTTATCTCTAACATGGAAGACTTCTCCCTCTTTGGTTTCTTTGACCTCCAAGTAGGTAACCCTTCTTTGCATGAACTAGTAGAAAACTTGAATTCCATCTCAAAGTAGCCAGGTGGACCTTTTCCATCAGACGCTCCTCAGCTTCATCATATTTCATTCAGTTTCCTGACAGTGATACCCTTGATCTTGCTTGCTCAAAGGAGTATTTTGATACGGGCTCTTTTGGTGGTGTTTTCTCTCCGTGGTCTGAGCAGAAGGGGCAAAAGGCCATTCCAAAATTTGTTTATGCATGGGTTAAGATATCTGACCTACCTCTTCACTTATGGGACCCAGATTTCCTCATGAAGTTGTTGGAGGAGGTGGGGGAAGTTATTACAGTATCTGATGATGTTTTGATTAAGTCAAATGCTAAAGAGTGCAAAGTTATGCTCCAAATCAAGGATATTTCAGAGGTTCCGAGAACAGTCACATTCCGCTATCCTTCTCCAGATGATATCCACATCATGGAATGTTCAGTGAATCTAATGGTGGTGGGGAAGCCTCTCCCGGCTAATAAAGGTAAATGTTGGGAATATTTCGAGCATTTTGTTCGGTAAGAAGGTACGAGTTCATCTTCTTCAATCACCCCTCCAGATCTGTATCCCCAGGCATCAGAGGCCATCAAGTCATTAGCGGCTAGGTCCTCCATTTTCCCAGTTGTTCCCCCCAAGCTTCTAACAAAGGCAAAAATTCTATAGTCGCTCTTGAAGATCCTATCCAGCCTAGTCCCCCTGCTCCTCCCTTTATCCTCCTCCAAGGGCGAAGCAGGTGGATCCTATTCAGGATGCCTTAGTAAATGTTAATTTCAAAGGGGTTCCCATCCAGATCTTAAAAGAATCGTGGGATCTTCTTGTTGCTGCTTTTCCCCATCATGCTAACCAGTCACCCCCTCTCTCTCATATTGGCTCGCCTTCAGTTCTCAATAGTAGTGAGACAGATTCAATGGACGTTGTATCCTCTTTAGATCCGCCTCCTGGATTCGAGCATGTTAGGAGACTAGCTAAGAAGAAGCCATCTAGGAGGATGCTCGGCTATCTCCCTCATAGAAGACACATGGCTATTATGAAAAGGAGCCCCCCCGGAGGCTCCAAGGGTAACTCCCAACCCTCTTCCCTAGAAAATTCAAATTTGAATTATGATCATCTGCAGGTAATAGCTGAAAATTGCGGTATTCAAGAGCCAATGGATCCAAATGATCTGCTTGAGCTTCAGGGTAGGGAAAATGAGACATGATTTTTTGTCTCCCCTTAGGGTTGTCTCCATGTTGTCTGTTGTTTACAATCCTCAATGAAGATAGGTTCATGGAATGTTAGAGGGTTAAACAACCCCATAAAAAAGAAGATTAGTTAGAGAATGCATCCAGTTGGCAAATTTAGATCTTGTAGCTCTTCAAGAAACTAAGATTAGCTCTATATCCCCCAGAGTCTTGAATAGCCTGGGAAATAGCAATACTTTTTCTTGGATCTCCTTATATGCCTCTGATTCTACGGGGGGGGGGCGCCGCCCAATGGGTTGAAAAGAGAGTTCTTTATCCTGTATTTCCTCATCCTCTGGTATTTTCTCTACAACTGCCACTTTCATTCATAAACCCTCTAATTGGCAGTTTGTAGCCACTTCTGTCTACGCCCCCACTGATAAAGAAGATAGAGAAGTTTGCTGGTGGGAACTATCTAGGATTAAACTCTCCATATCTCAGCCTTGGGTGGTCTTTGGGGATTTCAATATGACTCTTAGTTTAGAGGAAAGAAGTGGTAGGTCTGGATCCATCAGAGATATATCTTCTTTTAAAAACCTCATTGACTCCCTGAATCTCATAGATCTTCCCCTTAGTGGCACAAAATTCACATGGTCAAATCTTAGAGCTAACCCAGTGCTGGCCAGGCTTGACAGATTTTTTATAACTCAAGACTTTGAATCCCATTTCCCTTTGTTAATTCAGTATGCTCACCAATCATCTAGCTCTGATCACTTGTAGGCGTCAAAAATAGCCCACGGATTCCCGCATGCGGCTTGAGACAGAGAGAAGACGATGAACGTCACTATCTGGGTCATAGAAGCTTAATTGATGTCGATAAACACATGAAGTAAGTCGACAAACAGTGTGAAGCAACGAAATTGCAGAATAACGAAGATACGAATTGATAGGGAGCTACGCTTCGCTTACGAAAGACGAAGCACCCCTCGTGTACCATCTACTCCACATGTGATTCAATCATGGGAGCTTGTAGATCTTCTCATCAGCTTTTCTTTGCACTTTGAATCACGCAATTACGAGTTCAGACGATGAAGATACGACAAAAACGGACGGGACGTACAAAACAATGCCCTGGGCCTTAGCGGAGACACTCCAAGTGTCTCAACCTTGGTAGAGATTGTCTTGCTTTGAATCTTAAGAAGCTCAAAAGATGAAAGTTGTAGATCTCCTTGATATATTTCTAATGCATCTTAGATCAACTCATTCTGAGATCGTATTAGAGAGTTAGAAGCAAAACAGAGGAGAGATACTTGCACTGTATCGGCCAAGGCCGAGATAGTTATACTGTCTCGGGCCTTATAGAGCTGTTTTAACCATGATTCGCTTCAAACATGAAGAATCTCAAAAGATAAAAGTTCTAGAGATCCTTGTTATATTTCTAATGCATCTTGGATCAACTCATTCCGAGATCGTATGAGAGAGATAAAGCCAAAATACCGAAGATAGTACAAACTGCCTCAGAATTCCGAGACAGTGTTCGTGTCTCTAAGAAGAATGGAGATTTTTGTGATGATTCGATTTGAATATAAAAAAGATTAAAAGATAAAAGTTATATATCTCTTCGTCAGATTTCCAACGCATCTTGAATCATTTCATTTGGAGGTCATATGAGAGAGTTAGAGGCAAAACAAGCGGAGACGCTCTGAGTGTCTCGGCCAAGGCTGAGACACTTTGAGTGTCTCGGCCATGGCCAAGACACTCCAGCCGAGACACCGCGGGTGTCCGCATGCTCCAAAAAGCTGTTTTACACAGTTTTGAGCCGTTTTGATCGTTAACCACCTGGATTTGTTTCAACTGATCTAATATCATCCAAGAACGTGATAAAGTTGTTACAACTGAGGATAAGATCAAATCGTTCATTCTTATCCGAAAACAGGGCTCCTGAAGCCTATAAATACAGCCCTAGGGCCTTCATTTGCACATATCTGGAATTCTCGAGCGTCGATAAAGCCCTGCTGAATTGAAGACTGAAGGAGCACGAATTTCAGAAGAGAGGAGGAGATCGGATCGAGTTCTTTAGTACAAAGAAGAAGAGTTCGTCAGATCTACAGTTCCCGGTTCTTTTCTTTGAGATTGCCCCGTTGCGGTGATCTCGAGAATAGTGGTTATCTTGCTGTCGCCGAGATAATTGCTTCGGTTTCTTAATTCCTTCGCGAATCAACAAAGCTTCGGATCGATCTGATCATTTGGTAGTCCACGGATATCAACGTCCCCTTCACAGGCCAAGATCCCACACAAGCAGTGGGAGATAAAAACATCCGTTGTGTTTGTTTGAAAAAAAGTTGTAATCTTTTGTTGAAAGTCTTATAAAAAGACTGTTTCTTTGAGTTTTTTGTAATGCCTAAAGTTATAATGAACTCATCAATGAAAACAATTTTCATACCAAACAAGCTGGCGATCACAGTGGGAGCCAACAACCTAACTATCAAGGCTATCGTACCGCAGCCAACGATCAAGATCCCGGTGAACGAAGAGGTAGAATATGAATTCAACCAGTAGAAATTCAAAGAGTATATCTCTTCCTCCTCCTCCAGATCCGCCTCTCCATAAGCGCAGGAAGGTCTCCTCCTCTCGGAAGATCCGCTGGTCTTTAGATCTGAAGACTCAAGAAGGTGATCTCCCCGCTACCGCTGCTGTAGTTGCACCTCGCAACGATCCGCTAACGTCTAATGAAACCAAATCTGCAGATCTGAACTCCTCCTCGATCAAGGAGTCGACTGCTGAAGGCGAACCAACTCTATCAAAGAAAGCACGTCAAAGACAACGCCAACGCCTCACGTGCCAATCCGCCAAGGCTTTGGATCAGGTGGACGAACTCCGTTACCAAGCAAATCTGGAGTTCAAAAAACGCCAAGTGGCTAAGCTATCGCTGCAACAAGCATTAGGATTCTCCTCCCAACCTCCGATTAACAAATGAGTTCGTCAGACGATGGGGCAAAACTCTTATTAAAGAACGACTGGGCCTAGTGAATGAACCCCGAGCAACTAACGAGATGGGGGTCGCACACGCCCTCATGATAATATAAAGCCTTCTCATAAGGAGAAAACTCCAATAATCGACCGCATCGGACTACGAGTCGAGGTCCAAGAGCCCGTTGAGGTCCCGCGCCCACAAAAGCGTGGCTCCAAACGCGTGACTCTTGAGAACGCCAACAAGGCAGCAAGTCCTCAGAAGGAAACGTGTTCGTCAGACGATGACGTTATACCTGAGAAGTCGTGCTAACACACGATAGATAGCTCCGATCATCATGCCGATAAGTTGTACTATCAGGCTAGGGGTACGAACAGATTTCGAAAGAAAGATACCCGGGAAACGGACTTTCATTGTCCGTGTGCCAAGCTTATCAGGGTAGTATTATCAGCGTGTAGATACCCCAAGGCCGCTCTACAGAGGGTCTTAGTATTCCAAATGCTTTCCTCTGAAGCATCGAAAACTAAGCCAAGGCGTTTCCGTAGAAAAAGATTAGCTGCCAAGATGACGAATTCCCAGAGGTCACTATCAATATGGTCGATAAAGGGAAGCCAACGTAAAGTTTCAGTCCCCGTCATTTTTCGGACGTATCCTAACGTATAACTCGGTTACGCGCGGGAACTACTAGACGTAGGGACTATCAGAGAATGCAGAGGGGATTATCCTCGGATGATGAAGTGTCAGATGCCAACTCTGTAATGGCTTCTGACAATATGACATCCAGCCCAGGATAATCCCGCGAGGCACTTATGATTAACACCAAGGAAGTAGCCAAAATGGTTGAGGATGCTCTAGCTAAGCAAAAAGAAGCATTCAAAATCAAAATAGAAATGGCTATACAAGAGATGAGACAAATGCACGACCAACAGATTCGAGCCTTGTTGAATCAGATAGGTGAATCCAATCGTCATAACAATGTTAGCCAAGTAGCTAGTGATTCAGACGTGGATGAATACATCAATGGTGATAACCCTCTCGTTGATCATAATGCTGGGGGTGGACCCACTGAGAATAACAACGCTGAGGGTGGTCCTACCAATGATGATAATATCGGGGGTGGCCGCAATGTTCCTCCTCAAAATCGACCAAAGAAGGATACAGACGAGGACGAGAAGATGAAAGACCTCAAGAGCAAAATCAACACTCTGATGTTTGCTCGAGAGGTGAAAAGGACTGGCATTCCATGTCCTTACCTGAGAGAGTGGGAGTCGATCCCTTATCCGAAAAAGTTTAACCTAATTAACTTCACGTCGTTCGACGGGGAGGATTCCCCCATTCAACACTTGATTTATTTCAAGTCCCACTTGGGGGTGATCTCTGGCAACGAGCCTTTGATGGTTCGGTCATTCGTTGGCACCCTTCGCGGGTCTGCCTTCAATTGGTACCACCGTCTCAAGCCAGGAAGTATCAATAGCTGGGACGACCTGGAGAACATGTTCCTTACCCACTTCTTTGATAATGATGCCGAGATATCAATCAGGTCACTCTTTGAGGAGAAACAAGAAGACGAAGAGACGGTCGACGACTTCATCAAGCGCTTCCGAAATAAGGCGATGAATTGTCGAGATCCAGTCACAGAGGAATTCATCCTCCAAACCTGTCGTAACAACCTATCCATTGATATTTTGGAAGTTATGGGAGTATCACCGTCCAACACCTGGAAAGAGTTAAAGGTACACGGGGAGTAGGCCGAACGCTTCCTCAGAAGGAAGAAAGCCGAAAGAAGACAACCGACGGCTAACCCTCCAAACTCAAGCTTCGTCTCCCGTGGTAAGGGGAAGACACATGCAGCAATTGTTGACGTTAATCAGACATCGCAACAAAAACCCCGAAGATAACAAAAGACTTTGGGTCCGAAAATCCAAAAAGAATACTCTTTCAAGGACGAAGATGTTCCAGCCATCTTTGAATCCCTCCTTGAGAATAACAAGATCAAGCTACCACCTATCGCAAATTAGGAGGAAGCTGACAATACTGCGGATCTAATGTACTGTGCGTACCACAGGAGGATCCTTCATCCTACCAAGGCTTGCTTCGTTCTTAAGAAAGCATCCAAATCTTGGTTGAAACCGACGTCATAACGCTGGAATAAGCCGAATGAGAACGGCAGCACTCCGAAGAGTATACGAGTATAAACTGCTTCTCAATACTCCAACGGGTATATGAGTTTAAACTGTTTCCTTTCTTTCACGGGAAGTTCCTGGAGAGTGTCATGCCTGGTATTCTTAAGGATAACCCAGTCATCCAACTAAGTATAATGTTAAACCTGATTTCGCAAAGAAAGCTGGGGTGGATAATTCTTGTAATGGGAAGTTCCCGGAAAAATGTTATATGTAATATTCTTAGGGATAACCCGGTCACTACAAGAAGGGGATGTATAAGAAACTCTCACTAAAATTCCCGCTACGTCTGTGCACTCGATACTCAAATTGTTAGAGTCCGGACATAGTACTCGGAGTTTTAATCTCATGATTATTGACAATTGTCAAACCACTCTGTGTTAAGCATTTGTCACTTAACACTAGGAACCCCCTTTGAGTGATTTATACGAATCAACACTCCCACTGTAATTTGTACTCCTACTCTCACTGTTCACTTGGTCAAACCTTCCTACAGTTAGGACCACGACCAAAGTCCCCTCTCGATTCCTTTCATGAACGAGAGGTCCACTTTCAAATTGAGCGATCAAACCTATAAAAGTTAGGATTGTCTCAAACCCCCACTCGGTCAAACCTATAAATAGTTAGGACCAAAATCAAAATCCCCTTTCGATAAACGAAAGGCTTTCATTCTTTTCCGTTCGGTCAAACCTATAAAAGTTAGGACTGAAGTCGGAATTTTATTTTCAGATCAGGTAACCAATCCTATAAAAGTTAGGGTTATTTGAACCTATTTGATTCTCGGAGTGGAAATCCCACTTTGAGTTTCCTTTGCAACTAGAGATAGAATATAAAATTCTTCCTCTCCAGCATCGGGTTCGTCTTTTCCCCATGAGAAGATAAAATTTTTCCTCTCCAGTATCCGGTTCGTCTTTGCCCCATGAGAAGACACTACTTTTCAACTCCCAAAATCCGCACCTTACACGTGCGGGGAATTTTATCCCGAATCCTAAGTAGGGATAAGTCAGCGCCTAACACGCGTTGCTGATTTAGTCTTTTACCGATTGAAGAAGACACCAGAATCCAAATCTGGGGAATTTTGTCCCGAAGTCTAAACAGTGATAAGTCAGCACCTAACACGCGTTACTGGTTAGTCCTTGACCGTAAAAAGGACAAAAGCCCACATATTCGACATTGTTGCAGGTTGTTATTAATAACATCATAATCCGTGCCTTACACACGTAGGGAATTTTATCCCAAATCCTAAGTAGGGATAAGTCAGCGCCTAACACGCATTGCCGATTTAGTCTTTCACCGATTGAAGAAGACACCAGAATTCAAGTCTGGGGAATTTTGTCCCGAATTCTAAGCAGGGATAAGTCAGTGCCTAACATGCGTTGCCGGTTAGTCCTTGACCGTAAAAAAGATAAAAGCCCACATATTCGACACTGTGACAGGTTATTATTAATAACACCATAATCTGTACCTCACACGCGTGGGGAATTTTATCCCGAATTCTAAGTAGGGATAAGCTAACGCCTAACACGCGTTGCCGGTTTAGTCTTTCGTCGAGTGAAAAAGACACCAAAATATAAGTCTGGGAACTTTTATCCTGAATCCTAAGAAGGGATAAATCAACACCTAACACGCGTTGTCGGGTAGTCTATTCCCGTAAGAAAGACGAAGTTTACATATTCAATATCGTAGTACTAAAAGAGTTAACTCTTTTAGCACAACATTACATGCAGAACGGACTTAAACAATCTACATACTAGCCTGACTCAAACGGTAGTCGGTAAAGGCTCATCAAACCCGTTGATGGCTGAGGGTTCACCAAAAATCCTATAAATACAAGAGTCATTAACGCACCAGCTCCATTAGTTGGTCTCGTGACTTAAGAATCTGATAATTTCAAGATAAGATCTATACATACAGATGAATCAGCTTTAACAGTTGGTCATGTAGCCCTAACATTTGGGATCGCCATGCTCTAATGCCTTAAGAACTTAAACTGTATATACTCTAACAAACATACGAGTATAAACTGTGTCAACACCGATCGATGTGAAATCCTAAAGTCAACACCGGTCAACACGTAGTCTTAGGTCAATGCCAGTCAACGCGTTGCAATGAAAATCAACGCCGATCGATACAAAACCCTAAGGTCAACGTCGGTCAGCGCGTAGCTCTGAGTCAACGCCGGTCAACGCGTAGCTCTGAGTCAACGCCGGTCAACACGTTATGACGGAGATAGTCAGTTCAAAGTCAACTCGATGATACGAACCAAAACCAACTCACTAATTTTGATTCGAGACTTCAACGACGGCCAGACGATAAACGCAGCGCCGGAGGAATTTTAGCTATTCGTCAAAATATTGAATACACCAAAAATCGAAGAAGTTAAGAATCAAAGCCAACTACAGGTCCTTTCTCACCGACTGAAGGTTGGACTGATCACATCCAAAGTATTTCAGACTCTTCTATAAAAGAAACAAGACTGAAACACTTTGGATAGGGTATCTATAGGCGTCAAAAATAGCCCATGGATTCCCGTACGCGGCTTGAGACAGAGAGAAGATGATGAACATTACTATTTGGTCATAGAAGCTTAATTGATATTGATAAATACATGAAGTAAGTCGACGTATCGTGTGAAGCAACAGAATTGCAGAATAACGAAGATACGAACTGATCGGGAGCTACACTTCGCTTACGAAAGACGAAGCACCCATCGTGTCCCATCTACTCCACATGTGATTCAACCATGTGAACTTGTATATCTTCTAGTTGGATTTCCTTCGCAATTTGAATCGCGTAATTCCGAGTTCGGACGATGAAGATACGACGAAAACAGATGGGACGCACAAAACAATGCCCCGGGCCTTAGCGGAGACACTCTAAGTGTCTCGACCTTGGTAGAGACTATCTCGCTTTGAATCTAAAGAAATTGAAAAGATGAAAGTTGTATACCTCCTTTATAGCTTTCCAAGTAATCTTAGATCAACTCATTCCGAGATCGTATGAGAGAGTTAGAAGCAAAATAGAGGAGAGATACTTGCACTGTCTCGGCCAAGGCCGAGATAGTTGGACTGTCTCGGGCCTTATAAAGCTATTTTAACCATGATTCGCTTCAAATATGTAGAATCTCAAAAGAAAAAAGTTCTAGAGCTCCTTGTTAGATTTCTAACACATCTTGGATTAACTTATTCTGAGATCGTATGAGAGAGATAAAGCCAAAATACCGAAGATAGTACAAACTACCTTAGAATTCTGAGACAGTGTTGGTGTCTCAGAGAAGAATGGAGATTTTGGTGATGATTCGATTCGAATATAAAAAAGATCAAAAGATGTTATATATCTCTTCGTCAGCTTTCCAACGCATCTTGAATCATTTCATTTGGAGGTCATATGAGAGAGTTAGAGGCAAAACAAGCGGAGACACTCTGATTGTCTCGGCCAAGGCCAAGACACCTTGAGTGTCTCGGCCATGGCCAAGACACTCCAGTCGAGACACCACGGGTGTCCGCAAGCTCCAAAAAGCCGTTTTACATAGTTTTGAGCCGTTTTTCGACCGTTAACCACCTAGATTTGTTTTAACTGTTCTAATATCATCCAAGAATGTGATAAAGTTGTTACAACTGAGGATAAGATCAAATTGTTCATTCTTATCCGAAAACAGAGCTCCTGAAGCCTATAAATACAACCCTAGGGCCTTCATTTACACAGATCTGGAATTCTCAAGCGTCGGCGAAGCCCTGCTGAATTAAAGACTGAAGGAGCACAAATTTCAGAAGAGAGGAGGAGATCGGATCGATTTCTTCAGCACAAAAAAGAATAGTTCGTCATATCTATAGTTTCCGGTTCTTTTCATTGAGATTGCCCCGTTGCGATGATATCGAGAAGAGTGGTTATCTTGCTGTTGCCGAGATAATTACTTCGGTTTCTTGATTCCTTCGCGAATCAACAAAATGCCGGATCGATCTGAGCGTTTGGTAGTCCACGGATATCAACATCCCCATCACAAGCTAAGATCCCACGCAAGTAGCGGGAGATAAAAACGTCTGTTGTGTTTGTTTGAAAAAAAAGTTGTAATCTTTTGTTGAAAGTCTTATAAAAAGACTGTTTCTTTGAGTTTTTGTAACGCCTAAAGTTGTAATGAACTCATCAATGAAAACAATTTTCACACCAAACATCACTGCCCTATTATTCTTTGATTTTGGAGGTCCCTCCCCTTCTAGCATCTTTAGGTTGGAAAAATCTTGGTTCACTTTTTCCTCTTTTCTTTCTATTGTCATAGCTTGATGGTCCTCATTCGCAACCAATGATGGTTCTCCTGTTACCCTCCCTCTCAAAATTAAACTCATTAGGAGGAGAATAAAATGGTGGAAAAAATATGTTTTCCTTTCATCTTCACATCAAAAATCAAAAACATTGTCTGAGATAGATCATCTAAATCGTCTTGAAGAATTGAACCTCTTTCAGCTTCTGAACTTAAATCTAGATTACTTCTTAAAGATCACCTTTTCTCTATAGCCAAAGCAGAAGAAATCAAATGGAAACAAAGATCTAGAATCCAACGGCTAAGAGAAGGAGACAATAGCACTGCTTTCTTCCATAGGATAGCTTCGCAACGTAGGAGAATAAACTTCATTCCCCACCTCATCATTGATAGCACTATCCTCTCGTCTGATTCAGATATGAAGCAAGCTTTCTTTGATTTCTTCTCCAACCTCTTCAAATCTCAGGTGGAATCTAGACTGAAAGTTAACTGGAATATGCTATATCCGGATGATCCGGTTAACCTCTCTTCCTTGGACTCGCCTTTCTTCGATAAAGAAATCAAGCAAGCGATTTTTGATCTTCATCCTGATAAGTCTCCGAGTCCTGATGGCCTTCTAATCTTCTTCTTCTAACACTTTTGGTTCGTCATCCAACAAGATGTCTTCTCGTTCATTAAATCCCTTCACTCTGATGCCTCTCCCCTTCACAATATCAACTACTCCTATATTTGTCTTATCCCCGAGAAGGATGGTGCCAGCATTCCAACAAATTTTAGGCCTATTAGCCTGATTAATAGTTTGGTGAAAATATTCTCCAAAATTTTGGCCAATAGGCTCAGGACTTTAATTCCTACCCTAGTCGACAAATCTCAGTCTGCATTTCAGAGTGGCAAATCTTCTTTGGATTCCATCTTAATTGCTCATGAAATGATTAACTTTTGTTCCTTGGGGAAAAAAGAGTTGTGCGCCATAAAAAGTCGATTTCTTCAAAGCTTTTGACTGTGTCAATTGGAACTTTCTTATCTCGCTCTTACTAGTCAGAGGATTCAGTCAAAAATGGTGCTATTGAATTTATCACCTTCTCTCTTCAAACAAATCAGCAGTTCTTGTCAATGGCTCTCCTACAGCCTTTTTCAGATGTCATCGTGGTCTGAAACAAGGTGACCCTCTCTCCCCTCTGCTCTTCCTCTTGATTGTTGATGTTATGTGCAAAATGATATCTGAAAGTGGGAAGGCTGGTGATCTCTCTGAGCTTAACTTGAAAGGGAGTTTAAATTCTATCAGATCTCTCCAATTTTCGGATGATACTTTGATCTTCTGCAAAGCTTCTCTTAAAGATACCTTTACCCTTAAATCCATCCTGTCCATTTTTGGTAGTATCTCTGGGCTTAAAGTGAACCTTTCCAAAACTAGTCTCTCCTAACAGGGGATGCTACTTAGCTAATATTTTCAAATGTTCTGTGGGCAAGCTTCCTTTCTCTTATCTTAGTCTTCCTCTCAAAAGAGGTTCTCTTTCCAAAAGAGAATGGCAACCCCTCTTAGACTCCTTTTCCAAAAAATTGGCTCTATGGAAGAACAAATCCTTATCTATTGGAGATAGACTTACTTTGATTAACTTAGTCCTATCTTCTCTCCCTCTATATTACATCTCTTTCTTTAAAATCCCTTAATGGCTTATTAAGGCTATAGATAAAATCAGAAGGGAGTTCCTGTGGGGTATCCACCAGCAGCCATCTAAATCAAAAAATCTTATTAAATAGGAAAGAGTTTGCAGACCCAAAAAAGAGGGTGGGCTGGGAGTCATTAACTTGAAGCTTTTTAACAATGCTCTTCTTTCCAAATGGATATGGAAGATTTTAGACAGGGATTCTTTTATTAGAAAAGTCTTCTTCTCTTTATATTCTTCTAACTCTTCCAACGCAGTTGCTAACCCCCCAAGATCTACGGCATCGAATCTGCTTAAAGCTTTGTATTCCATTCAAGAGCCCTTCTCTAGTTTAATTCAGTGGAAGCTTGGAAATGACAGCACTTGTAGATTTTGGCTTGATAAATGGAATGGAGACAATACACTCAGTAGTTTGTTCCCCTCAGTGTTTCAACTTGCATTTTCTAACTCTTGTTCCACTATATCCAAAGGCTCTATCATCCAGCATTCCTGGAAATGGCACCCGACCATTAGAAGAGGATCCTCTGCGGAGGAAAGAAGAGATATCAGGCAGCTCAATCTTTCTCTGGAAAATATTCAGCCTTCTGACATATCTATTCATGATTCTATTAGATGGTCATTCCATCCAACAGGTATTTTCTCAGTCAAATCTTATTATAAGATCCTCATCTCTGGAGGTACCTTCCTCAACCTATCTTCTTTTATATGCTCCCCCATCCCCCTCAAGGTCAAGATCTTCTTCTGGCTTTTGGTTCAACATGAACTAAACACAAAAGATGTGCTCACAAAGAAAGGTTGGGTATGTGCAAATAACTGCTCCCTCTACAATTCAGACAGCGAGTCTCATGACCATATTTTTTCCAGCTGTGTTTTCACGAGAAGTGTCTGGTCTTTCATTTTACCCCCTGAAAATTTTAGTTCATGGCCTCATAATTTGGGAAACATGTTGTATGATTTTAATTTCTTTTTTACTGATCACAAGATTAGAGGATTATGGAAGATTCTCCTTCCATGTTGTTGCTGGTGGATTTGGTATAGCAGGAACAATCTCATTTTCAACAATATCAGAGCTTCTCCCCAACAGACTGCCTCTAATATTGCCCGTTTTCTCTCCTTTGGATAGGCTCTTTCAGCAATAAGAAGGTTGCCTCCCTCTATAAGGCTGCTGCAGACATCGGGCTCTAGGGGATGGCTATAGAGGGAGCGAGAGATGCGGTGGGAGAAAACTTCTGAAGCCTTCTCTCCATTAGCAGTTTATAGTGCTAGTCAAAGTGGGTTTCTTCTCCTTCTCGTTAACTTCATTTTGATGTATTAAGCTATCAAGGATGTTTCCTCAGAACTTCTTTTCCTTTTTTT
>BQKN01066077.1:163937-191346 GCA_022839385.1 Asparagus kiusianus
AACGAGGGGAAGTGTCTGGAGTTCATCATCCTGCAGTCACAGAGAGAGAGCGCAGGGGGTGTCCCCATAGCCTCAGTCTCTACAAGCATGGACAAGAGTTTTCTCAGCCGTATCTTGATTCGAAACACATGCCCCTCTCCTGATGTAGTCCTCTGTAATGATTACTACCAAAGCATGTACATTCAGATGCTCGCCAGTCTTTACCAGCGTCTACAGGTTGTCCAGATCAAATCAGTATTCAGCTACTCGCTCATCCAATCCGTCAACTTCCTCCGTGAAAACTGGCCTCAGATGGTACGTGACATCACGACTGGCATCCTCACAGATAAAATCTCCGACCAAACTCTTCGTAGGTCGATCTCTGATTTCCTTGAGAAGCCTGACCCCGATCTAGCTAATTTTATAGCGAATCAATGCTCGAGCAGTAAGGACTGGTGTGGTATCATGACCAAAATCTGGCCCAACACAAAGTGTTTGAGGACAATTGTGACAGGTTCAATGTCACAGTACCTACCCATGCTGAAGTTTTATAGCGGTGGACTACCTATTGTAAGCTTGAAATATGCATGCTCGGAATCTTACCTCGGAATCAACCTACAGCCAATGTGTGATCCATTAGAAGTCTCATACACTCTACTCCCTAACATGGCATATTTTGAGTTCATGCCACAAGAACCAGCTGAAAAAGGTTCATTAATAGAGCTTGTTGATCTCGCAAGTGTCGAGGTGGGGAAAGAGTACGAGTTGGTGGTGACTACCTATGCAGGGTTGTACAGATATCAAGTTGGTGATATTCTGCGGGTGACAGGATTCCATAATGCTGCTCCAACATTCAAGTTCGTGCGGCGAAAGGGCTTATTGCTGGACATATGTACAGAAATGACCACCGAAGAGGCGCTACAGAAGGCTGTGCAGGATGCAACGGAATTGCTGAAACGCTACGGTGTGATTGTGCAAGATTACACGAGCCATGTTGATGTAATTACAACACCAGGACATTATGTGATATATTTGGAGCTGACGACGAGGGAGGGGTGGGGATTGCCTGGTGCTGATGTGTTGGAAAAGTGTTGTTTTGTGATGGAGGAGGCGTTTAACAAAGGGTACAAGTACTTTAGAGTGAGTGGACGAATTGGGCCGTTGGAGATTAGGGTAGTGAGTGATGGTACATTCAAGAAGTTAATGGATTACGCAGTTTCAGGAGGTGCAGCTGTCAATCAGTACAAGGTTCCTAGATGTGTTAAGCTTCCACATATTCTTGAGCTGCTCAATTCGCAGGTGATATCAGCACATTTTAGTCAAGCTTGTCCTCATTGGAGCCCTCAGCGGTCTTGGTAGCGATCTTCTCTAATGCTTGTGCTTTGCTTCTAATAAAATTGTTTTTTCTCGGTAGAAGGGAAAACACACAACTATTTCATGTTACTAAGGGGGTGTTTGTTTCAACTCCTATAATTTTAGGATATGAATTTCATCATGGGATTTGAAATCCATAGGTTTTTTTAACATGGGTTGGGATTTCTAAAATGTTGTTTATTTCATCAATATTTTGGGATATGTAATCCTACAATTTATATTTTGTTTGTTTCAACTCAAATTGTAGCATTTCAAATTTTAGAATTTAAAATCTAGCCTAAATCCTCTCTCAAAGAGGGGATTTCACAAATGCTATAAGGAAAAATGCTTCCAGCCCCTAAAACACAAGAAAACGTGCTCCCCCCCCCCCCCCCCCGACTTTTTCAACAGGTGCTTTGCCCCCAAAATCGCACGCGATTTTCTTGCAGGCCCCAAAACGAATCCCTAGGCGTAACTCCGTTTAAACCCCTCTCGAAATGCCCAAAATACCCTTCGCAGCCTGTGTTCGTCGCCCTCTCACGTCGGAAATATGGCGTTTCGACTGTAGGCATTAAATGGTGATTAGAATGCCTTCTTTGGGGGGAAAATTCACATTTTCCTCTAAAATTATCACCAGATATATTCCTCTTCCAGCCATAATAAAATCGCTGAGTTCCTCCACATTCTATTACCCCAACTAATTTGTTCCTTCTACTTAATTCTCCTTAATAAAAGCATCTTCGATTATTCAACTACTCCCTGTAATAAAATGGCGGATGGATCTCTTCTATGTGATTTAACGAAGGCAAAAAGCAACAAAGATGGTGACGGTGTATTCGTCGTTATCAAAGAGTACAGAAATAATTAGCTTGAAATATCAAGTGTCGGAAAGGCTTAAAATACCAATGCAATCTCTTTCACTGAAGTTCATATGTGAAAGGGAAAAGAAATTCAGTATTTCAATTGACAATGATGATGACTTAAATTTGATGTTTGAGTATTGTCGGCGTAATGAATTTACAGACGCGAATTTGTATGCTACCTCTGCTGGAGAATCCTCAACTTCGCAGAACACGCAGACTACGTCGAAAACTGCGTAGGAATTACACTCCAGATTTCCTTATGAGTTCACTGATAGGTTTTTCCATTAGTTGTTAACCTTATGCATTGGTTGCTTAGGTAATGAGTTGGTTGTCAAGATTAGGTTAAGGACTGGTTGTTAAGGTTATTTGTTCTCTGTTACGTATACTAGTTGGTTGCTATGATAAGGTGTTTGATGTTAAGTATATGCATTTGTTGTTAAGGTCACGAGTCTGTACTTAAGTATAAGGGTTAGTTGTTAAGGATATGTGTTGGCTGTTACGTTTATGAGTTCATTGTTAAGGTTATCAGTTCGTTGCTGAGGCTATGTATTTTTATTACTACTTCAGGATAATACCGACAGAAAATTCACGGTGCGCAGATACCTTGTTCACCCAAACCTGTAATGATGAGTGTATTCCTAATAACAACTCCACCGGCGACTCGATCATGCTGCTGGATGACATGCTTAACCACCAAAGAAAGATCCCAACTAAGTGGCACACCTCCATACGTGAATTTTGTTAGAAATTTGATAGTACTGCTGAAGTTAGATTAGCACTTTAATACTATTCAATTGCTAAACGGTTCGAGTATGATTTTTACCATAATGAACAAAGGCGCATAAGAGTCTATTGCCGATTCAAGCACACACATGGTTGCCCTTGGATGTTGTTTGCTTCCCCGCTCAGAAATTCGTTTATCATGTCTATAAAGAATTTCGAATCTACCCACACCTGCGGTCAACATGGAGCAAATGCTGGCAACTCAAGGGCATCAAGGAAATTTATTGCTAGCCAAATAGAAGCTGTTTTGAAGGTTAGGTCAGATCTTCATGCAGTTGATATTAAGAACGACATGCTCTCTAATTTTGGCATCAAGATTAACTACAGTAAAGCGTGATGGGGGCAAGGAGACAGCTTAACAGGATCTCTTCGGTGACGATGATGAAGCTTACGATTCACTTAGATGGTCCTTATCTTTTTTATTCTTCTGAAATCACTCTTACGTTTTGGTTGCTAACTATACGTAGTAGTTGTTAAAGTTGTTGGTTCGACGTTAAGTGTACGGGTTGGTTGTGAAGTTTGAAGATCAGATGTTATGGTTATGAATCCGTTGCTAAATCTACTGCTTACATTTTGGTTGCTAACTATACGTATTAGTTGTTAAAGTTGTTAGTTCGTCGTTAAGTATACATGTTGGCTGTGAAGTTTGAAAATCAGTTGTTAAGGTTATGTCTCCGTTGCTAAATGTACTGCTTTGTTGTTATATTCATGCAGGTATGAATCCATGGTGCATGCAACTAATCCAGGGAGTCGTGTTGTTATTGATGTTGATGACGGGAGGTTTAGGTGATTGTTCATTAGTTATAATACCTGTATTGAAGGGTTTATTGCTGGGTGTAGGCCTCTATTGTTTTTGGATGGAACATTTATTAAAGATCATTACAGAGGCATACTACTTAGTGCCACTGGGTATGACGGCAACCAGGGAATATTTCCCCTTGCTTATTGCGTATGCGACCAAGAGAATGAGGTTAACTGGAAATGGTTCTTACAAAGATTATGGACGTTAGTGTATGATAGGGAAAATCCTTACCAACCTCCACATCGACTGGTAATGATTTCCGACGCCGACAAGGGTATTAGGGCAGCAGTCAAGGAATTCATTCCAGATGCATTCCATTCAAGGTGTGTTCTTCATCTAGTCGAGAATTTTAAAAAGAAGATGAAGGATTTTGGGCACAAGGCAAATGTCACGACTACGTTGGGCGAGCTGTTATAATCTACGGCTTATAAGTTCACAATATCTGAATGTGATGATGACATGAAAGATTTGGCAGCGATCGATCACAGGGCTTACGTCACTGTAATGGAATACTTCCCGGCGGGATGGGCAAACGCGCATTTTCCTGGTATAATGTAAGATAGCTTGGTTTCAACGTTATTGTGTTACAGCATCGATATAGTTGTTTAGGTTAGAGTTATCCTATAGTTTTCTGTTAAGGTTAAATTTTTATTGTTATGGTTAGAATTATTCTGCTAGGGTTTTGTTGTTAAGTTTAGAATATTTGTTGTTAAGGTTAAGCCTTTAATGTTTAGTTTATGGTTTTATTGTTAATGTCAGTGTTTTGTTGTTAAGGTATGGTCATGTTACTTCAAACGTTGCTGAGTCCTTTAACAGGTGGATAAGAAAGGCACGATTATTGCGAACCTTATCTTTGGTTGAGACCATACGGAAGCAAATAATGGAGCGCATGCACGAAAGGAGGCTAGTGGGTTAGAAATGATCTGGATATTTATGCCCGGAAGCGAAGATGGTGCTGTGTGATAATATTTAGCATGGTAGTTTCTTGGCGATTAAATATTCGACGGAAGATATTGTGGAGGTCGAGTCCAATAAAACTTGCCGTGTAGATTTGAAGAATCAGACTTGTTTTTGCAGGTCCTGGGACATCACCCGCATTCCTTGCAAACATGCATGCGCTGTAATTACATGGATGGGATGAGAAATTTATCAATATTGTGATTGCTACATGACTATTGACGTATTCAGAGCAAGTTATGCACCGATCATCTTTTCCATCCCAGATTACGAGAACCGCTTTGTACCGCCAGAAGAGCGAGTGTTAAAGCCTCCTCTCACCAAAAAAAAGATGTGGTAGACCATGCACTAGACGAATAAACAACAGGTCGCTGAACACTCGTCCTGTTAAGTGCTCTCGATGCAACATGGAGGGTCACAATCGTGCAACCTGTAACGAGCCTATATAGTTTGGCGTTGTATTGTTAAGCTTATGGATTTGTTGTCATGTATATTATTACAAGTGATAAGGTCATGGCTTGGTTGTTAAGGTTATTATTTGGTTGTTAAGTTTATGACTTGTTTGTGGAAGTTTTAACTTAGTTGTCAAGTTTATCAATTGAATGTTAAGCTTACTGTTATCCACTTGCACTTGGTTATCAGTGTCACCGATTGTTAAAATTGTTAATTATATCGTTAAAATTGTTAAGTTTATGGCTTGGTTGTTAAGGTTATTACTTGGTTGTCAAGTTTATCACTTTAATGTTAAGGTTACTATTATTTACTTACAATTGGCTATCAAGGTTCCCGAGATATTTTTGATTTTACTATATTCAATGCATTTTATAGTTCCCAAGGCAGTAGAGTTATATCACCATCCCTCGGATTGTTCCAATACAGAACCAACCTTTCTCCTTACATTTACATCTTCTTTATCTTCCTATCACCGCCACTCTATTTATCCTCACTCTTTTCTCAATCATCCTAATCTCTCCCCTCTCCAATCTCATAAACCAGAAGATCACGACTAGCCCTCACGCTAATGAAGACATCTTTAATATTTCTGGGTTCTGACCATATAATAGCATCAACCTTTTTTGAATATTATTACCCTTATCTATTCCCCATTGTTATTTTCTCTAAGTTCCATCAGATGGGCTTGAATATAAATTGCTTTCTCCAAAGAGCTTTCTGTAAACTTACCAGGCTACTGGAAATCTCTTTGGTGAAAGCAATTTATATTCAAGCGCAAGTTATGGAACTTAGAGAATTGACAATGGGGAATAGATATGGTTATTAGCATTCAAATGGTTGATGCTATTATACAATCAGAATCCAAGAAATCTCCATTGTAACGAGCCTATATAGTTTAACATTTTATTGTTAAGATTATGGATTTATTGTCAAGTATATCGTTACAAATGTTAAGGTCATGGATTGATTGTTAAGGTTACTATTTGGTTGTTAGGTTTATCTATTGAATGTTATGTTTACTGTTAGGTCCCTTACTGGTTGTCAAGCTTTCCAATTTATTATAAAGTTTGGCGTTGTGTTGTTAAGCTTATGGATTGGTTGCTAGGGTTAGCGCTCTGCTGTTATTCTCTTGCGCGTGGTTGTCACGGTCAACGGGGTATATTCTCTGCTACTACATTTAATGTTCCTCCTAGTTCCCAAGGAGGAGAGTTAATATAACCTGGACTCCTACCTATCCCCACATCCCATATGGAAACATCACCATCCCTTCGCCAGTTCAACTACAAGATAGGTTAGATAACCTTTTGGTGCAATCTTTCCTCGATCTTCCCATCGTCGACTCTCTGTTGACCCTCTATCCTTTATACGCGAAGCCCAAGCTTATACCCTCTCCCCAAAACCTTCAAGTTCTCCTTTCACCATTAACCAGAAGATCAACGCTAGTCCTCATGCTTATGGAGGTCATGGCGACAAGGTTTGCGCACACTGATGAAGATCTTGGATATCCCTCACGCTGATGAAGACGTTATCCCCTTTTGTTTTTGCTCTTAGTTCCATGAGCTGTGGGTGAACGTATGTGGCTTTCTCCAAAGAGTTTATACATTAACGCCCAGTTATGATTCATAAGTGCCTGGAATATAATCAATTCAGATGGGTCATGCGTGAATCACATGGGAAGGCCTCCAAATGCTGGTGGAGATAGTCCTCTGGCTTACATTAACACTGTATAGCTATACAGTGTAAACGTAAGCCAGAAGACTATCTCCACCAGCATTTGCATGCCTTCCTAGGTAATTCACGCATTGATCCATCTGAATTAATTGTATTCCAGGCACTTATGAATCTTAACTATCTTGTTATTGTACAAACTCATTGAAGGGAGCCAGTTATATTCACCAATGGTTATGGAACTTAGAGTAGAGACACAGGTTGTACAAGCAGTTATCATCGTGTTGTTGATCTTAGGTATTTGTTGTTTAGTTTATGGGGTTATTGATAAGCTTATTTGTTTGTTGTTAAGGTTGTAGCATGATTGTAAAGAAAATCTTTGCTTGATACAAGGTTGTTTTGTTAACTTTATCGTTTTATTGTAAAGATTATGGACTGGCTGTCAAATTTATTGACTAGTTGTTAATCTTATGGATTTATTGTGAAGTTTGGCGTTGTGTTGTTAAGCTTATGGATTGGTTTGTTGTTTAGATATTAGGTTGTTTTGTTATGTTTAGCGCTTTGTAGTTAAGCTTATGGATTGATTGCTAAGTTTAGCGCTCTGTTGTCAAGCTTAGCCTTTTGGGCGAATGTTCGCCCTTGGTTGTCAAAGTTTTGGCCTGACATTAAATGTATACGCTCTGTTAGATTTGCTAAAGTAAATTTATACCCGTAGTTTTGGTCTAAGAGACTATCACTTGTCTGTTACTGTCAATGTTATGTGCTGGTTGTCAAGCTTTTGGATTTATTATGAAGTTTGGCGTTGTGTTGTTAAGTTTATGGATTGGTTTCTAAGTTTAACGCTTTGTTGTCAAGCTTATGTAATGATTGCTAAGTTTAGCCCCTCATTATCAAGTTTAGCGCTCTGTTGTTAAGCTTATTTGTTTGTTGTTAAGTTTTTTGTTGCATGATTGTAAAGGAAATCATTGTTGATACAAGGTTGTCCTGTACAAGTTTATCGTTTTATTGTTAAGATTATGGACTGGGTGTTAAGGTTATGTGCTGGTTGTCAAGGTTTCCGATTTATTATGAAATTTGGCGTTGTGTTGTTAAGCTTATGGATTGGTTGCTAGGGTTAGCGCTCTGCTGTTATTCTCTTGAACGTGGTTGTCACGGTTAACGGGGTATATTCTCTGCTACTACATTCAATGTTCCTCCTAGTTCCCAAGGAGGAGAGTTAATATAACCTGGACTCCTACCTATCCTCACATCCCACAAGACAACATCACCATCCCTTCGCCTGTTCAACTACAGGATAGGTTAGATAATCTTTCGGCGCAATCTTTCCTCGATCTCCGCATCGCCGACTCTCTGTTGACCCTCCTCCTTTATATGTATATCCCAAGCTTATACCCTCTCCCCAAAACCTTCAAGTTCTCCTTTCGCCATTAACCAGAAGATCAAGGCTAGTCCTTTATATGTATTGATCCATCTGAATTGATTGTATTCCACGCACTTATGAATCTTAACTGTCTTGTTATTGTACAAGCTCATTGAAGGGGGCCAGTTATATTCACCCACAGTTATGGACCTTAGAGCAGAGACAATGGTTGTACATGCAGTTGTCATCGTGTTGTTGAGCTTAGGGATTTGTTGTTTAGTTTACGGGGTTGTTGATAAGCTTATTTGTTTGTTGTTAAGGTTGTAGCATGATTGTAAAGAAAATCTTTGCTTGATACAAGGTTGTTTTTTAGAGTTTATCGTTTTATCAAAAAGATTATGGACTGGCTGTCACCTTTATTGACTGGTTGTTAAGTTTACGTGTTTATTGTTACGTTTGGCGTTGTATTGTTAAGCTTATGGATTGGTTGCTAAGGTTATTTGTTTGTTGTCAAGCTTATGGATTGGTTGCTAAGGTTAGCGCTCTGTTGTCAATCTTATGGAATGGTTATCAAGTTTAGCCTTTTAGTTGACAAGGTTAGCGTTCTTTTGTCAAGCTTATGAAATGGTAGCTAAGTTTAGTGTTTTGTTGTCAAGTTTAGCTTTGTTGTTAAGCTTATTTGTTTGTTGTTAAGGTTGTAGCGTCCTCATCGTGTTGTTGATCTTAGGGATTTGTTGAGAAGATCACGGGGTTGTTGATAAGCTTATTTGTTTGTTTGTTAAGGTTGTAGCATGATTGTAAAGAAGGACGTGACATGATACAATGTTGTCTTGTTAAGTTTATCGTTTTGTTGTTAAGATTATGGATTGGCTGTCAAGGTTATGTGCTGGTTGTCAAGCTTTCCGATCTATTGTGAAGTTTGGCGTTGTATTCTTAAGCTTATGGATTGGTTGCTAAGGTTAGCGCTCTATTGTTAATCTTAAAGAATGGTTATCAAGTTTAGCTTTTTAGTTGCCAAGGTGATCAAGAGAATGGATGTGGATTTCTCTCTGCATTAAATGCATTTCATAGTAGATTATGTTCCTAAGACATGTAGTATTATCACCTGGCTCCTCGTTATTCCCAGCCACCACGCGACAATTACCCTCTTCCCTTTGCCTGTTCAATGACAAGACCATACAACGCAGCCATCAATCTTCCCATCACCGACATTCCCCATGTTAGGCTAAGAACAAGATAAAACCCTTCTCTCCCTATCCCAGCCTCATTATCAACTACACGACCTTCGTTTCCTAAACTAGAAGATCATGTCTCACGATGATAGCGCGTGTATCCATTGCCATGGCTCTGGGCATATCTCCCGGGATTGCCCTCATGGTCTAAGAGCAAACGCCTCTCCATGATTGCTCCCTGTGCGAGATAACATCGCCAGCAACATTCAGGAGCTTTCTACCTTCGCTCTCATCACAGTTGAGATGGGCCTGCCATCTTTGGAGGAGCTCAGAGAGATGCTAGGGTATCGCTTTAACGTCTGGGATTGGACCTATGAGATCAAGCAGGTATCTGGAAATAGGTTCATGGTTAAATTCCCTTCTGATGAGCTACTAGATCAAGTCATCGAGCTCAGTCCTGTAAATTTTGGGTCCTTTGTGGGCAGATTCAGGCTTTGGAGGGAGGACCTCGGGCTAAGAACATTGTCCAACCTCATATTTACGTAGGCCTGCCTCTTCAATCTCCCCTACCACCTCTGGGAGTGGGAGTTCCTCCAATCACTGTTCGAGAGCATCGGCCAATGCGTGTACTGCTCCGCTGACGTCACCACGAAAACAAACTTCAAAGACTATAGGGTGCTGCTAGAGATTAGGGAATATTCGGATGTCCCTAAGAGGATTAGATTTCGTTACACCTTTCCCATGGACCTTCGTCTGATGGAAGGTTGCATCATCACTCAGATTATAGGTCGGGACGGTGAGCAGCAGGCAAACAATGAGGCTGGTCCCATCGACATGTCTATTGACCAACCTCAAAGCCAGCGTACGCAGTCTCCCCACGTCGACCCAGAATTGATTGAAGTGACTTGGGACGGTAGGCAAATGATGGTGGAGAAAGAGCTCTGCCAACTATTTCTCCACGCCCAAGGTGTTGGGGGGTCTACCCTTCCTCGCGACAGGGGTTTCTCCCACGATTGCGCTTCGAGCAAGGGGAGCGGGTGAGGAGGAGTCGGCCCCTAGGTTATCATCAATTGTAAATTCCCTTATGTTTTGCTTAACTTGATGATGATACGCTCTGTTAACAAGCTATTAATTTATGATACACTTTTCGGAATGATTATACCTTTGTTAAGTTTACGTGTTTGTTGTTAACCTCGTGGGTTTGCTGTTAAGGTTACCCCTTGGGTGTGTGATGTTAGGCCTAGGGCTTACTGTTTTGCATTGTGTTGTTGAGCTTATGGTTCCTTGATTACAAGGGTTACGGGGTTGCTGTTCCGTTTTAGCCTTTTGGCTTGACGTTTGTCGTTAAGGTTAGTATGTTGTTAAGATTTGGTGTTTGTTGATGAGGTTACGGTTTTGTTGTTGAACTCATGGTTTGGCTGTTAATGTTACCCCATAGGGGTTTGTTGTTAAGCTCTGCAGGTTCAGTTTGCGCTGTGTTGTTGAACTTATAGTTCTTTGGTTTGTTGTTTGTTGGATTCTTGGGTTTGTGTTTGAGGTTACGGATTGGGTTTTGATTTTAATCTTTGACAACCACGAGCTAAACTTAACAAACAATCCACAGACTTAACAATACAACACCAAACATAACAATAAATCGATAAGATTGACAACCAGACCATAACCTTGGCAGATAGATCATAAGCTATCTTTGCGATGTTAACCTTTATATTTATAATATTTACATGTATATTGTTATTAACAAAGAATTGTAATATATTATTTACAAAAAATCTACATCTCAATGTCATCATCGTTAAGTTTTCCCGTATCTTCTCTCCTCTTCCTGCCTTCAATCAGTAAATACGTTGCTAGCTTCGCACGTACCACCCATGTGTTATGCTCTACGGGCGTGACGTGCAGGACATCTCTACCTTCGATAATAGCTTTTACAAACTGGTAGACATAGATCCCACAGTCATACCTGCACACAAAAACAATCCTCCATTGAGACCATTGTTGCTTTCAAACAAAACTTAACAAACTCGTAACCTTAACAACCAGTTTCCAACATTGAATTCTAACAAGGGTTCTGGAAAACTTACGATCCATTTTGCTCCTCGCATGGAACTTTGATTGGGTCGAATACGCTGCGTAATTTGTTCTCATCGAAGCCAGCTTTAATGTAGTTGAAGGCTTTGACAATATTGAGCACAGGTTTCCAATGTCCAGATCTCTCCTTCAAGGAGTCGTAATGCATTGCAATATTATTTTCGACATCAAACTCCAGTAGATGCCAATGATCCCCTAGACAATGGGAACTAAGAGGTTAGTACACCCTGCATCGACCAAGTGTTTGATGTAGATATCATACAGTTCTTGGTAATCTGGTTTCGCCACATGTATCTGGTGCTGCAATAAAGATTTAACCCGATCAGGTTCCTTTAACATAGATTATGTGTTGATAGGTAGGAGTACGTCACGCCAGACATAAACTTACACTAAACCAAACAGGGACCACCCTAAATTTTATACTGGACGATGCTCTCTGATTTTTACGAACTAAATCAAGCAGCGTATCAATAAGCTATAATAAGTTGACAACAAGTAATTAATAATAGTATTGTTAAATATGCTAATCAATAATTACCAATCGAAAATCTTACTGCATCATCCAGTCGCCACCATGTAATATATTGAGGATCTCAAGCTGAGTAATAGACCCCGCTGATCCGGTGTACGCTTTAATAAAACTGCAAACAGGGACAAATCAGTAAATTATAGTTAGCAACTAACAATTAATAGCAAATACAAACCAGTAAATTTAACAACAGACCCGTAACTTTAACAATAAATTAATAACCATAACAATAAAACACGTAACCATAACAACAAACCCGTAACCTTAACATCAAACCCGTAACCTTAACAACAAACACGTAACCTTAACAACAAATTAATAACTATAACAAAAAAACCCGTAACCTACACAACAAATCAATAACCATAACAAAAAACCCGTAACCATAACAACAAACCCGTAACCTTAACATCAAACCTGTAACCTTAACAACTAACACGCAACCTTAACAACAAATCAATATCTATAACAAAAAACCCTTAACCTAAATAACAAATCAATAACCATAACAAAAAACCCCTAACCATAACAACAAACCCGTAACCTTAACATCAAACCCGTAACCTTAACAATAAACACGTAACCTTAACAACAAATCAATAACTATAACAAAAAACCCTTAACCTAAACAACAAACCCGTAATCTTAACATCAAACCCGTAACCTTAACTTAAACCTGTAACCTTATTAACATAGGAGGAACCCTAACAACTAATTGATAACCTTAAAAGCGAAGCTGTAAAAATTTGAGATATGAGGTAAATACTTACTTGTTACATCTACAAATGCAAAAATGATTGAGAGTTTTTTTCTCCTCTTCCGTCAGCAGCGCGGCAACATCTGCTGACACCTTATAATTATGTACAAATGTGTCCTTACCACCCAAAAACTTGATGATGAAGCCTCCTGGAAAGGGAATCCCCTCGTTCAGCTTATTCCTGCACATTTCTTCTTCTGAACTCATAGGGAAACTCATGTGTTTTTCCCAGATAGAGTGGGGGTCACTTTGTAGCTGAGCAGGAGCCAACTCTGCTACCTTTTCCTGCACTTGCTCTTCCTCCTCCCCAGTCACTTCTATTATAGTCTTGTCCCTTATGTTGTCTTTTTCTTTCTTCTTCTTCCCCTCAGTGTAAGGGGTGACTACCCACTTGGAAGGCTTCACCGCTCTTCTACATCTCTTCCCTTTAAGGGGTGCAGCAGCGGACACCTTCTCGCGTGCCCCTTTGCACCCCTCTTTCTTTTATGCAAAGCCTTTGAAAACCTAAGAGGAACATCTTCGTCCTCAGTTGATGTGTCAGGTGCTGGTGGAGGGGCATCCTCTGATTGCTTTATTTCCCTCCCAGTGTCCTCTCTTAGAGTGTCTATTTCTAAACATTCCATTCGAAGTATAAATATTGAGAAAACTTAGCCCCTTCTATCTAAACTTAACAATTTTATAGTAACCGTAACAACTGATGCCTAAACACATAGTGAAAAAGTTGCTAACCTATACAAGTTTGCGTCTCCGTATCATGTCCTGCAGAAGGGACGTCAACCATCGGCGTTATTTCTCTTCCAGTGTCCTCATGTTGAGTGCCTGTTTCTGATAATATTCAGAATATAAATAATCAAAAACATAACAACCAATACGTAGACATAGCAACCAATCTCTAACGTATAGTGCGAAAGCAAGCTGACCTGTACAAGTTAGCAGCTCCTTCGCTGGTGGGGACACCTTCTCTCCCTCGTTTATTTCTGCTTTAAGAGTCGTATCAATGTGATAGTTCTCTGGTGGAGGTACTTCTCCAGGTGGAGCATCTTCACTCTCCTTATTGATATCAGTAAAAAATGGTTGTGGAGAGGCCCTCCCTGTTGGAGGGTCCTCGCTCTCCTTATTAGCTTCATCAAATAATGATTGATTAACATCCCCTCGTACTGTATATCAATACTACCCACGGTGCCTGGAGTGTCTGATTCAAAAAATAAACAAATGAGCTTAGGTACTTCATTGTCAAAAAAAAACATAGCATCAGTTACATAACCCTAACAACTAACACAGATACTTAACAATCAATCTCTAACCTTGGCAATAAATCCGTAACCTGAACATTAGATCCGTAAAGTTAACAATAAATTCTTAACCTTAACAAAAAATCCATATACTTAACAATCAATCTTTAAACATAACACGCAAACGTAATTGCAAGCCACATCTAACATGTACAAGTTTACGGCTCCATCAATGAGCCGGACACCAATCCTGTAGGGCTCTTATCCTTATATACAGAGAAGGTTCTGGATCGTGCTTCGCTTAGTTCCTCTCTCAGTCTTTTATTTTGAGCAGTCAGCTTAGCCACCTTCACAGAAAGAACACTTATCTTTACACGGTCAGCAGCAATCATATCCTTGAATTTATTCTCGTCTTCACGACGTAATGCTTGGTTCATTGCCGTGATGCTCTTCCAGTAGATCACTTGCTGAGGCCATTCCATTTACTCAACTGCCTCATTTGGCTGCTCGACGTCTTCATCAATATCCTGTGGTATCACCTATGCAATGGATAGAGTATTATTAAAAGGATTAATTAATTAAAAAACAAATGAAATTCATAACTGTTAAATTCTTACATCTGCATCAATTGGGATGTCATCGTCTGCTCCCCTCTTCTTCTTGTGAAGAAGGTGTCTTGGGCCACGCGCCCTACCGGCATCTACTGCAGCCGATCCCTTAATCCTCCTCTTCTCTCTCTCTCTCATCTTCTCTTCCTCTTTCCCCTGCTCCTTCCCCCATAAATCGCCCTCGATTCTTTGAAATTGGCCATGTTGTTGTGGAAGCTTTATCGTAGCTTTACTTGCTTTAGCTACAACAGTGATCAATCTTAAAGAACCAGCAACCTCTCTAAGTCTCACCCAATTTGTGAGGGGAGGCCTCACCGTACATCCAACTACTGGCTTCTTGATGCCGGTAAGTTTATAGTACCATAACTGCACATTAGAGAAATAAAAACTTAACAAATACATTTATCCTTAACAATTAATAAGTAACCCTGACAATAAAAACGTAACCTTAACAACCAAACCGTAATATTAACAACCAAACCGTAACCTTGACAACCAAACTGTAACATTAACAACTAAACTCTAACCTTCACAATCAGTAATAAAAGACATGATTACTTACACAAACTAGAGGGGTACACCCTTGCAGATATAAAGTCGTCTTCCCTGGCTCAGGACCCTTCAGTGCCCTCTCTATCGCGTCAGATGTCTCACTGAATATATAGGTCCCCCAAGCAGTGTTATTGACCTGTTCGATGTTGTCGACATACTTGAATAAATGCCTAGGAACACCGAAAACACTGCATGGACATCAAATCATGCTCAGCTGATAGAGGATCTGTAGCAGGACAAAGTCCTTCATATCTCGGTGATCAGCCGATAGTACCAGCTTCAAGAGCAGTTGCTCCACATTGCGTCTGGTGGGGCCTCCTTTGGGGGGAACTATACTGCTGGCACCCTCGGCCTCGGGTTTGTTAAAAAACCTGGACCAAATCCTATTTTTCCTATCCCGATTATGGTCAACATGAAGCCCCTCATTGGAGAACCATGTATGCTCCATTACCCACTCAAGGTTGAATGAGCAGGCAATCTCTTCTCCATCATTCCTATTGGTGAAGATGAATTTATTGCTTTTCTTGTCCGACTGACTCAAAATGTGCTCAAAGGTGGGAAGATCGACACCAGGTGGGCTAAAATGGACGTAGTGTCTGAATACACTATCTTCATAGGCCGCAAAGTGCCTTGGCTCCATATGCTGCACCAAACTCCTCATGAAGTCATGATAGGCACTAAAGCTGGCGGTGGGCCGCAACGTAATAGTTGGCTTTGCCCTTTTTCTATATAACAAAAACACAAGACATAAGCATTTTTGAGTATAATCAGTAAACATAACAACTATGCTGTAAACTTTACGGTAAACCAACAACCTTAACAACAACCCCATAACCTTAACAACCAAAACCTAACCTTAACGACCAAAGCCTAACCTCAACAACCAAACAACAACCTCAACAATAAAAGCATGAACCTTGCATGTTAACAGTAACCTCAACAGCTAACAGACACCCGTAATTTTGGACATTCCCACCAGACTATGAGCATTATCAATCAAACCATAACTTTAACAACATAAAACTTACGATAAAAATTACCTTTTGGGTGTTGTCACGTGCTTCTCTTTTTCTCCTCTCTGTAGACCAAGGAGCGCTCTAGTGGCATCGTTGGACGCGGCGGTGGTGTCGGTGCTGCCCTTTAGACCTTCGCGGGGGCCTACACTTAAATTTTGAGGTGGACTTCTAGGTTGAGAATGACTGGTTGCGATGTCCTCTAGAACATTAGTAATCACAACTTTAGCATCAGATTGAGTACGTACATTTGTTGTCTGGGCTCTTTCTGAGATTTCGAACTGCTGGGCGTCATCGCTTTCGCTGTGGTCGGCATGGAGGCTTGCTTTGGGGGTTGAATCGCCATCTATTTTAATCCCTTTGCTTTGATTCGGTTTGCGTTGAAGTCGGTTGATTTAGGGCTAGGTTTTGAATTGGGTTTCTGGAGTCGGTTTGCTTACAGAAGAGAGATGACAGGGTACGGACGAGGAGGTAACTCATAAAGAGGAATTTTAAATGGAAGGGTATTTTGGACATTTCGAGAGGGGTTTAAACAGAGTTACGCCTGGGGATTCGTTTTGGGGGCTGGAAATCGCGGGCGATTTTGGGGGCAAAGCACCCGTTGAAAAAGTCTTGGGGGAGCACGTTTTCTTGTGTTTTAGGGGCTGGAAGCATTTTTCCCAATGCTATAATATATTAGTTTTTTTTATTATTTGGGTATTCAATATCCTAAAATTTATTTTGAATCAAACAAATGTTATGAAATCCATAAACTCAAAAAACCCCACTTTTTCATCCTAGAATCTGTAATCCACTCTATATCCAAAAAAATTTGAAACAAACACCCCCTAATAGGAACATAATGAAATAAATATTACAAAGTACATGTGGGTATACTGTATGCCAGAATTGAAGCATGTAGGGAAGTCAAAATAAAATTTAAACTCGTACCTTTTGTGATGCTGGAACGATTAAGTTATTTACAGATAGTATATCATAACTATCATGGCAAGGAGAACATGTATTACTTAAGTGGCACGGCCTCTCTTCTGTTCAATATATTGTCACTTATTCAGCCGTTGCTCTTTTTCTTCCTCGAAATGATTCTTGATCAAAAGTGTTACAGGAGAATGAAGGGTAGGAACCACCATGCGGCTCCTCTTCTTGAATATAAGAATTTAAAATCATTGGAAAACTTGTGAAAGTTATTAATGGAAATAATCTCAACGGAAATTGAGGGGTGTAATGTTGTACGCATCGGAAATTTCGACAGCACCTCCGGTGCGTAAGGTGCACAACAAGAGATTAGATCACAATAAAAATTTTGTTTCACAAAGGAAACAAGAACCGAAAGTAAAATAACTTAACAAAGTGAGATATCAGCTCTTCCTCTCATCAGTTCTAGGACTGACTTGTCGAGGGAACCTACAAGCTATACAAATCACAGCAAGGCAAACTATTTTTACGTGGTTCGGCAAATTGCTTACGTCCACAGGGCAAGGAGGGGAGAGATCTACTATTAGAGAGGGAGAATACAAATAGGTTTTATAATCACAATCTAAATCCTCACACAATCTCTCAAACCTCTCACAAAAGGGGATACTAAAACGTAAAAGGACTGTTGTGTTTTTCTTCTGCACAATGCCCTCTGCAGCCGCCGCTAATTTTTCCGCACGAAGCCGTAACTCCTTGATTGAATCCTCTGTCCTTGCTCACAAAATCAGGCGCTGCTCTTTTTTTTTCCTCTGGCTCCTCACGAAACCCTAGAAGACTAGGGTATAAATAGCATTGTGAGAGAGAACGTAGGTCGCATCTTCCCTCTATGATTACCGCTTAGATGTGCCCCCCCCCCCCACACACACACACACAGTCACGTAGGCAGCTGTCTCACGCGGAACAAGGGGTTGGCCCATGTGGCCCCCACAATTCTCCATCTCGGTAAAGTTTTTTTTAAAACTGAGCCGACACTAACCAAAACAAATGTCCCACTTGTTGCGTCCAGGACGAAGTGAAACAATTCACGATAACGGACTCAATCCACAATAAGTCAAGACCCAAATTAGAATGCAAACACTCTCCAAATGTCGGTATCAACTTCCAAATCGACTGCATCATAAAGACTGCCTACGTATCCTCTTGCCTAAGGAATCAAGCCTCACGTAGTTCATCCAACAGCCTCCAAAGGCCTCAACACCAAAGAATGTTCAAAAGCTCTAAATAATGACCAAATTTCACACCTAAAACAACTTTGGTCAACATATCTGCAGGGTTATCCTTCGTGTGGACCTTCTCCAATATGACGTCTCCATCATCCAAAACGTCACGAACAAAGTGGAATCTGACATCGATATGCTTCGTGCGTGCATGATAAACCTGGTTCTTCGCCAAATAGATAGCTGACATGCTATCACAATATACCCGAAGGGTCTCCTGTGCAATCCCCAAGTCCTCTAATAATCCACGCAACCACAAAGCCTCCTTAATAGCTTCAATCACCGCCATATACTCTGCCTCTGTACTAGAGAGAGCTACTGTAGACTGAAGTGTACATCTCCAACACACCGGTGCTCCTGCTAGTGTAAACACATATCCACTAGTAGACCGGCGCTTGTCCAGATCCCTCGCATAATCAGAATCCACGTAACCAATACAATCCTGCACTGTCTTCTCATTCTTTTAAAATACCAAACCAACATCCATGGTACCTTTGATATATCATAGAATCCACTTCACGACCTCCTAATAACCCTTCCCGGGGTCGTGCATGTACCTGGATACCATGCTCACGGCCTGTGACAAATCTGGCATTGTACACACCATCGCATACATCAAGCTACCCACAGCATTGGCATATGGAACTTTGAACATGTATTCACGATCCTCAACTGAAACAGGTGACATCTTAGCTGATAGCTTAAAGTGAGAGCTAATGGAGTACTCACCGCCTTGGCATTACCATCATAACTGAATTTCTTCAGCATCTACTGCAAGTAACTCCTCTGTGTCAACTTCAACCTCCCCTTCACCCTGTCTCTCTCAATCTCCATACCTAATATCTTATTTGCTTCTCCAAGATCCTTCATCTCAAATTTGGATGACAGCTTCTTTTTCAAATTTCTAATAGCTGAAGTATTCCTGGAAGCTATGAGCATATCGTCAACATATAACAGCAAATAAATATACTCACCATTTTGTAGCTTGTGCATGTAAACACACAGGTCATATGGGCTCCTCGTGTACACTCGGCCAATCATAAAGCTGTCGAGTCTCTTGTACCATTGTCGCGACGATTGCTTCAATCCGTAAAGAGACTTCTTCAGCTTGCATACCAATTCTTTCTTTCCTGCAGCTTTGAACCTCATAGGTTATGTCATATAGATCTCCTCTTCTAAATCTCTATGTAGAAAGGCTGTCTTCACATCCATCTGGACCAAATCCAAATCCAGCTGTGTCATCAATGCCAATAAAATACGAATCGACGAATGCTTCACAACAGGTGAGAATACCTCGTTGTAATCAACGCCCTCTAGCTGTGCATATCCCTTGGCAACCAATCTGGTTTTGAATCTAATTTCCGTAAAAGAAGATCTCTCTTTCTTTGCATACACCCACTTGCATACAATAGCCTTCTTACCCTTCGGTAGCTTTGCAAGTTCCTAAGTGTCATTCTTATAAAGAGACTGCATCTCCTCCTCTATGGCTTTCCTCCACCTAATCGAATCAGAGCTTGACTCTGCTTCCTTGAATGTAGAAGGAACCAAATCACTAACGACTTCTATTGATAAAGCATATGCAACCATGACATCGTCATATTTAGCTGGCCGACGAATGTTTCTTCTTGGTCTATTAGCTGCAATGGACTCTTGAACATGACCTTGTTCCTGAGTCCCAATAACCATTGTATCCTCTAAATGCCCGGCTGTCATCCCATCTCCTCCCAGTGTCACCTCTGTAGGAGCCTCAATGGATACAATGCTATCTGGAGTGGGTGGAGTCATATCATCCTCCACCTGCTGCGATATCCCAACCGTCTGGTCTCCCTCCACCTGCTGAGGGTTTTGAGGCCTCATCATGTACGCCTCATCAAATATGACATCCCTGCTAATAACTATCTTCTTGTCCCGTGGATCTTATAATTTAAAGCCTTTAACACCTTCTCTAAATCCAACAAAGATTGCTTTCCTCGCTCTCGGATTTAATTTACCATTACTGACATGGTAATAAGCAGGACACCCAAATATCCGAAGCGACTTATAGTCACTAACTACCGAACCAGACCAACGCTCCATCGGAGTCTTTCCCTGTATCGCAGTGCACGGTAACTGTAAGTGTAAATTTTGATTTCCCAAAATGGAGATTTCATTTGTATTGATAAGAACAGCTTATTACAAACTAATGAATTAAAATTATAACAGAAGCGGAGGAAATGCCCTCCGTGTTTAAAGTGGGGACTTCGGTAGCGATAGGATACCTTGCTCAATTCTCGCACTGAGTCAGCTTCCCTTGGACGATTCGATCGAGGTTGCTGGAGAGCTTCAGTGCACAGTAGAAGCTCGTGTTAATCGAGTTCGAGTCTCCGAGTTCAATGGCGATCAAGGCCGAGAACTCAAGGAAGATGCTACAGTGCAGAAATGTTGCAAAGAGCAGATCTTTCGCTCACTCAAGAGCCGAAAGCTGATGGTCTGGTTCGCTGATTCTATCAACGAATTCTCAATGAACGAACCTTGAACCTCTTTCCTGTAGTCAGGAGAGGCCCTTAAATAGAGGAGAGACGACGTGGTCGCTCCCTGAATCATGGGATGTGACCATCTACTATTGAGAGATGTCATGCTTCTCATTTGTACTATGAGCGGCTGCTTGATGGGTTTGGAGTACTGTACTCCTTCCCCTCACGTCATGAGGAATGGAAAGGCCCATCCATGTACATGTCATTGCGGCCGCCTAGTACTCAAGCGAATCTAGTGAGATCGCCGATTGCCTAGCTATTGGTTTGAATATGCAGGCGGATCTGGTCACTTAGATGAACCCACTTCGTACGAACGAGTCTGGTACGCAGGTGAGCTTGGCTACTATGTGGACCTGACGGGTCACTCGTACCGTGAGCGGCTATTTGAGGGGCTCGAAGCACTATAGTCCTTCCTCTCACGTCGTGAGGAATGGGAAGGCTCATCCCTGTACACAACATCGTAGCCGCCTAGTACACAGGCAAGTTCTGACGAGATTGTTGGTCATCTGGCTGACGTCTTGGACGTGTAGGTGAGCCTGGTGCCTAGATGGACTTGACTCGTGCAGGCGAGTTGAGCATGCAGGCGAATTTGAAGGAACTTGACTCGTGCAGGCGAGTTAAGTGTGTAGGCGAGTTTGAAGGAACTCGATTTGTACAGGCGAGTTCTACCTCTGAATGGGCTTGGCGCGTACTGACGAGTCCAGCACGCAAGCAGAATCGAACTCTCAATGGCGGGTTTCCTTGGTTAAGGCAATTTTCACAGCCTACAAGACCCCCTTTAAAGTTTTCAGACCTAAATCAAGTTGTAAATGTGGTCTGGAATACTTTGAATGAAAGTGACCATTGTTCAAGTGATTTTGATTCCTCTAGTTAGATTGAGTCATTTGGTGCCGACAGGCGAGATCGGTGTCGTTGGAGCTGGATCACTACGAGCGAAATTCAAACTTATGAAGGTCGGCTGCGTGTCCGTGGGTGAGTGCCCACACTTGCCAACTAAGATAACGCCTCGCCTTCACACTCCCGCTCCGAGGTGCGGATTCGATAGCACTTTTGATCTTAACCATGGATTCGATGGGGGGTCGTGTCTTGAACTGCCAGATCTTGGCCATTCACGCAGAATTCTAAACGTCCCGCCCTGCTCGTGGTCATTCGATTTGAATCGCAGAATCAAAACCATCTACTTCAAAGATCTCGGTGAATCTCGGTCGTTAAGATTTTGCGTATATGGCGTTCATCCCCTACATGGGGGGGTTACTTCACTCCGACGCTCTTTTGCTCAAATTTTCTTAGAGAAAGTTCGTCTTCCCTGATTCGAGATGACTTCGAGAATGAGAAAGTACGCTTCGAAGGGGAAAGAGGAGGCTGCTCACCCAGAGCCCATCGTCCTCTCCGATGATGAGGAGAAAGAACACAATCCTGTTTCTGCCTCTCAGTCCTTTCAACCTTCTCTTGATGACGAAGGGACGATCCCCTTGATCCAGCCCATTGTCATGGTCCCCGTTGACCAGGAGTCTATCACCCCGAGTCCCAGATCCGTACACGGCCTCATCGGGCAACTGGAGAACGCTATGAAATAAGCGGTCTCCACCGTTAGCCTTGGCTGGGGGAGCTATGCTGACTCCAGACCCTTTCTCATGAACTGCATAGCTGATCTTAGGCGTTTGGGTGAAGCTCGCGAGGCTTCGCATCGTTTGGTCAAGCTTCTTCGCTTTGAGCTGTGCCTGACATGCCTGGAGACTCTGTCGCGCGCTGACTCGGAGCCGGACGTGGAGCGGTTCATGGCTCAAGCCCGTGCCAGAGGAGTGCATGAGCGGGAGATCCGAGAGAAGGACCTGTCGGTCCAAGGGGCCTCGTCTCGCATTTGCTCCACCGACAATATCTACTGCAGGCAAAAATCGACGCTTCAACCTCCACCATCGTCCAAATGAAGGCTCAGCTGATGGAGGAAGAGGCGACTCTGAGGGACTTGCAGCTCAAAAGTGCGGACGTTCACAATGCTGTTGAAAAGGAGACGCAGACTCTTCACGCGCTCCGTCAAGAGAGCTCCGCTGCTGCTGCTGCTCGTGAGGCCAAGATCCGGAAGGAGACGGAAGACCGGGTTCGAGCGGATCGGGCGGAGAAAGTAGCCAAGATAAAACCTAAACTTGCCTCTCTGACCGAGATGGACTAGGACTGACGGGGGGATTAGTTCTTAGGATCTCCTCGTGTTTAGGCCGTAATTAGGTTGGGCCGTGTTGTCTAAATGTAACGACTTATCCTTCAAGTGGTCGTTACTCGCGTGAGCGGCCAAGGGGGCGTCGACAGGTTGCACCACTCGACAAGTCTGGCAATGCAGGCGAGTACGTCTTGCTTGGGTAAGCTTAAATTTGGTGTTTAGGACAAGTTGAACCAACAGGTGAACGAAGGAGTATCGGCGAGGTCCATCCTACAGGCGAAGTGGATTGAACAGGCGAATGGGGTAGTACAGGCGAGGTCTATCTTCGCACGCGAATTCTAAGAAAAGCGGAAGGCGAGTAATGCATTCGCGGGCAGATCAATGCCTACCAGCTGGGGTCACGTGGGCTTGTCTGATCGCATTAAATGTGATTTGACAAGGCGACCTTGTTTTCACGCGCCTCGCCCGATAACGAATCGTGGCCGTCGCTTTCAAAAGCTGTCTTTTGAACTCGGCCGTTAGATCTGCCAGAAAATCGTCTCTTGGTTTGGGCTTTCGGGTTTGGTCTACCCGGCCCGTCATCTGTTTCGTTGGTTTGTCTGTAACCGTCGAATTCGAACTGTTGAGAGCGATCTGAGCCGTTGATTGTGACCACGTCTCCCAATCGCGAGTGATCCGAGTCGTCGACTTCAATCGTGGTCATGCCTGTCAATCGCAAACGTCTTGCCTTTAAATAGTCCTCGTCTTCCTCTTTGGGGAAATCACTGTGCTCAGAAATTTTGCCCGCTCAAATCCTCGAGAGAACTCAGCTTCCATCTTCGACTTCTTCGATATGGCGTCGAAAGCCAAGAGATGTGCCTCGAAGGGAAAGGGTGTAGGTCGTTCTTCTGGTGTCGTGGTCGTCGGTGCGGCCAGCAGCGTCCCCGGGACACACTCGGAAGTCTCGTGATTTGTTTTGATAATTCTTTGATGAACATCATGGAACCAAAAGAACGAGCACTGTTTGCTCGTCTTCTTCGGCGGATTTTGCCATTTTTGGCAACTTCCCCTGATTTGGGTGAATCTGGCCCTTTCAGACGGATTTAGTTTTTGCCAGGTGGATTCAGCCTGAGTTGGTGAATTTAGCCTTAGTAGGCGAATTCAGCCTTTTGTCAGGCGGATTCAGAACTGCCAGGCGAAATTAACTTTGCCTGGCGGGTTTTGTCTGTAGAGGGTCGCCTGTTTGGAGGACTTGAATTCTGTTCTAACTCTCTCTTTGGCCTTGTCTCGCAGCCACGTTTTCCGATGAGGCCCTCCCGAAGGGCGTCGCTATCGGTCTCGCCGAAGGCATGGGCTACGTGGCGCCCTCCCGATTTCCTCTTCTTGATCCTGTGCCGGTGTTTGCCGCCGACAAACCAGTGGAATTGGCCAGGTGTCTGCTTATGGACCTATATGCTCGCCAGCTAAGATGATGTGGGCACGTCGCTTCACATTAAAGGCGGTGAAATAGGGGTTTCTCGTCCCCAGCGCCCGATCTGAGCCGTTGGCTAGAGATCGTATCTAAAAACTAGCCAATCTCGGTCCTGCTCGCGCGGGAGCTCGAACTGTTCCACCTCGTTCTCGACCGTTCGATCTGAACTGCCCGATCGCACGGTAGGCGAGTGCTTAGGCCGCGCGTATATAATGCCAGCTTCCCCTGTTGGGGGAGGTCGGAACTTAAGCTGTCGGAGATGACACCGCGAGCAAAAACGTCGTCCTCGAAGAAGGAGAAGGAGTCTTCCTCCTCTGCTGCTGCTGAAGCCGCAGCTACCGGAGGTATTTCCGTACCTAATCTTCGTGGTAGATTAAAGGTCTCGCAAGTGGGGGGGATCTTATGATTTTAACCTCTGTTGTGTTGTGCAGATCGAGAAGGGGCGCCGACCGTCGAGGAGTCTGCGCCCGAACCAATCTTTGTTTCGGATGACGAAACCGAGGAAGCTGCGACCGTGTCCGCTTCACAGCCTGCTGCCCAGCCGGAAGTGGGGGTCTGCCCCGAGATCCCACCCATCGCAGCACTTGTCCACGGCCACGAGCCTGTCTCTTTAGGTTCTCTCTAGCTATCGGCTCGTATTGAAGAACTAGAGAACGCCGCAAAGCAGATGATTTCCATCGTCAGTCTCGGTTGGGGGACCTACGGGACCTAAAGCAGTCTCTTCTGGACCGTGTAGCCGACATCAGGCGGCTGGGTGAATCCCAACTTGCCACGAGCTGCATGACGAGGCTACTCCATCTGGAATCGCGTCTGACGTGTTTGGAGCATTGGTTGCAAGCGAACTTGGGGTCTGATCGGGAGCGATGTTTGGCCCATGCACGTCGTCTAGGGAAGTGGGAGAAAGAGGTCCGAGCAAGGGGCATAGCAGACTTGGAATCCCATATTTCCCTTTTGACGGCCCGACAATGCTTACTGCAGGCCCAGATGGACGCCTCTACTTCCACAGTCGCCCGCTTAAAGGCGGAGTTAGAGCACGAGGAGACGACTTTGAGGGGGCTCTAGTTTGAGATTAGGAACACCTGCAAGGCCATTGGGGAGGCGACCCGAGACCTTCAGACGTTGCGCCAAGAGGATGTTGCCGCCAACTTAAACTTTGAGGCTCGGGTCCGGGAAGAGGCGGAGGTCAAGGCTCAGGAGGACCATGCAAGGAGGGTGGACGCTATCAAAGCGGAGCTCGCAAGCTTTAGCTTGTTGGACTAGGCATGTAGGCTTGGAGTAGTTTTAAGACCTTTTGCCTTATTCTCCTCTCAAACGTAGTGTTATGACTCATCTGGCTATGGAGTCATAACTTTGTTTGAATGTATTGTCTTCAAACTAGTTAATAGATGAATCTTTATGCTTTGTTGGTTTCCCAACGTGTCTGTGCATATGTTCTTCGTTGCTATCGTCTCTTACTACCTTGCAGGGCGAATTCAAGCTGTAGGCGAATTCTCATCGCAGGAGAACTCTGATTGCAGGATGCAATTGAGCTGTAGGCGAGCTCAGACCTTTGCGAGTCACGTGTCGGTCCGCGACCTCACGTGCTTGTTAGTTAAGGCAACGTGGGCGCATAGCTCCACATTAAAGGCGGTATGGTGGAGGTCCTTCATTTCCCACGCCCGATCTAGGCCGTTGGCTAAAGATCATGTTCACAACCGTCATATCCCGACCGTTAGCGTGGGGTTCTGAACCGCCTTGCCTCCTTTGTGGCCGTTCGATCTGAACTTGGGCGGTTATATATAGGGTCCTACCCCCTGTTGGAGAGGTCGCAGTGTTCGTCATTTCTTCCGTGGTCAGGATGGCGCCGCGAGTGAAGGTACCCATCTCATAGAAGAGGGGGAGGGACGATGAAGCCGCCACTGCAGACGTGCCCACGGATGCTGCCAAAGGTATTCCCCTTTTTAAGCCTCTTAACCGGTTAATTGACGTGCGAACATGATGTGTTCATAATTCTGATCTCTTTTGTCAGCACCCGGGGGAGCTCCGAACACAGAGGGGTCGGAGCCTGAACCCAAACCCGCGGTCGCGCTCGCTTCACTGCCCGCTCCTCAGCCAGGAGGGGGAGTCTCTTCCCGAGACTTCCTCTGTCGTATTACTCGATCGCGGCCAGGATTCTGGTTCCTCAGACCCTGCTAATCTGCAGATGCATGTTCAAGAATTGGAGAGCGCCGCAAAACAAGTGATCTCTCTCGTTGATCAAGGCCGCGACACCTATGTGGATCTCAAGCAGCCTCTCTTAGATCGTGTGGCCAACATCCGGCGCTTGGACGACTACAAACTTGTCGTACGCTGTTCGATGAAGCTTCTCGATCTGGAACTACTCTTAACCAGGTTAGAGGACTTGCGGCATGCAGACCTAGAGTCAGACGTGGTGTACTTCTCATCCCAGGCTTGACGTCACGAGGAATGACAACAAGAATGCCGGAGGAGGGACATAGAAGACAAGGAGTCTCTCATCGCTAACTTGGACAACCGTCAGCGTCTGTTGCAAGCCGAGGTGGAGGTGGCTATTTCCTCGGTTATTTGGGGCTATACCCCGCATACCGAGGGGGAATCGACTCTGACGAGCCTACGCATCCAGAGTGAAACTATCCAAGGTGCGCTCGCGAGGGAGAGGCGTATTCTTCCAGCGTTGCGCCAAGAAGACGCTGCAGCCAACGCTTCTTTGGAGACAAGGATCAGGCAGGAGCGGAGGACGAGGCTCGCGCAGTCCAGGCCGAGAGGATAGCTGCGGTTAAGGCGAAGCTTACATATTTTAGCTTGCTGGAATGAAATTGTAAGATGGGGGTAGATTCCGGCTATCTTGTCCGATCCTTTGTTTCCAATGTACTGTTATGACTTGTTTGGTTTGTTCGAATGTATTGTTCTGAAAACCGCTGCTAAATGAA
>BQKN01066077.1:210545-221062 GCA_022839385.1 Asparagus kiusianus
TATATACATACCGCCATTGCTCGTAACACTTTCTTGAGAACATGCGGTTCAACAGCACAGAAGATGCTAGCAACTGGGTCAGCTACCAGAAGAGAGGAATTAAAAGTTGCAGTTTGTCCGTATACATTTTGTGAACTGACAGATGAACCTTTTAAACAGGCATGCTCCATAGCTTCATTTCTACCACCAACTTTAAGAACATTATGAACCAAAGATATAAGTTCATAAAGCATTTTGAGGGCAAAGGGTTCTAGCTGCTGCAAGTCTAGCCCTTGTTTTGTGTCATTCTCGTTTACATTTTCCATCCGAATATTTGAATTAAACTCAGAACAACCTGATTAAGTATAAAAACAAAAGTTAAGAGCTTGGCCCAAAGGCAAAGGGTGCGGAATAAATAGAAGCGTCCAGACTCAAGAGCAACCAATTTGATAATCTAGGTTACTGTAACTACAAATGAGCATGTAATCTATATTGATCATATACCTTTAGGCTCTATACCGTTATTTAACTAAAATAGAAACATAAATGTGAAGCATGTGACCCTCCTATGCCACATGTTTTATCAGCTAGCTTGCTTTAACATAAAAGCGGCATAAAGTTAACCACAAAAGAAAGTTTACCTTTTGCGGCATCATTTGCATTTTCAGCCTTCTCTCTTCCTTCAAGATTCATAACTGAACTGTTCTGCAGCATAGAATTCTGCCCTATCCAAACAGAAGAAACCATGCTTACATAGTTTCCAATCATTTTAACATCAGTATTATGCATGATAAATCAAATATTTAACACCCAGAACAAACGGCGAAAGAGAGCGATCCGTGATAAACTTCTTTATATGTTTATTAGAGAACTAATGACCATAGTATGAAATTTGAAATTGCCAAGGAAGTTCCAGATTTTCTTGAAGAAGATATCAGAGATGGCAGAAGATAAAAAGCAATTGCCAATAAATGGCAGAAGCTAATCATATGCCAATAATCTAACTTCCTTTTCCTTGAGATTTGACCCGATGATGTTTTATTTACCAATTTTTGTGACGCACCAAGATAGTCCCACATCGGATGTGGAGACAAATGATTATATAGCAAAGCTAAAGGCAAGTGTAGCATCAGCTAGTCAATTTTGACAATGAATTGAACCAAACAACACGCTACAATCAGTGGTCCCACAACTTGCACGTGCCAACGGGCCCGTGGGCTCGGTGCGTGATAAATGATTTCAGAACAGTTGCCAACCGAAAGTGTAAAGCTAAGTGCTATATGGGACTAAGTGCTACACTGGTTGAGCGCGGTAGGAGTCACCTCTAGAGTCCGCATCGGCTGGCGATACATGGATGTGTCAATTGTCATGTCGCGACAAGAACGTCGCAAATGCAAGGTGGGGTGGTTGTGATGCCCCAAGATCAGTCCCACGTCGGATGTGGAGACAAATGATTAAGTGTTTATATAATGAAGCTAAAGGCTCAAGTGTAGCATCGGCTAGTTGATTTTAACAGTTGATTGAGTCAAACAACGCACTACACTCAGTGGGCCATACAACTTGCACGCGCCAACGGGCCTGCGGGCTCGAGGTGTGACAAATAGTGGTATCAAAGCCTTAGATTTAGAAGTCCTTAGTTAAAAATCTTTAGGCTTAGATTTGTCTCTTAAAGTGGTAGCTAATACGTTGTTTACCGACCTTATGAATAGATGGCTAAGAACAACAAGAACACTCCTTCAATCCAAGAAAGCAATTTGAACCAAACATTGGAGCAGATGTTTCAAAGTAGAAATGCACGTGGAGCTAGTTCGAGACTGAATCAATCAGATGCAAGTGCGATAGTATGGACGATGTAAGCTCTCACTGTTGTGATGCAGAACCAACAATAGTGAATTGATCAACAGCAACAAGTACCTCAAAATGCCGAACATCCCCGATTACGAAGTGGCATGGCGGAGTTCAAAAGGTTGATGCCGCTTACTTTCAACGAAAGAACTGACCCAATGATTGCCGAGGATTAGATCACCAAAATGGAAAAGGTTTTCACATATATGAAGTGTCCGGATGGCAAAAAGGTGGCATACGCCATTTATATGCTAAAAGGATGTTCATATGGCTAGTGGCAGAAGTGACAGAGGATTTTGGAGGATAGTGCTGACCAAATAGCGTAGGACGAGTTTAAGAAAGTTTTCTATAAGAAGTACTTTCCAAAGAATGTTCGTCAACAAAAAGAGAGAATTCTGTGAGTTAAAGCAAAAAATAAAACTACAGCAGAATACCAAGAAAAATTCACCTACTTATCTAAGTTTGCACCATAATTTGTTGCAAATGAGGAAGATAGAGCTTGACGATTTGAAGAGGGTCTATGCCCGAACATAAAATTTCAAGTGAGCTCTTTTGAGCTTCCTACTTATGCAATTGTGTTAAAGTAGGCCTAAGTGATCAAGAAGGAGCGGAAGGAAATCTTTTCAAGCGAGGAGCACAAGGATGGCGATATGAAGAAGAAATTTAGATCAGCCAGTCATTGAGGTCATAACAAAAATTGGTAGAACAAAAGACCTTATGTGGAATCCAAAGGAAAACAACCCTTCACTCAGAAGATGGTTAGATGCACGGTATGCGATGAGACTGGACATGATGAGAAGAATTGTTAAGAGTATGATTGGTGCTTGTTTGAGGTATGGTCAAAAAGATCACAAGATTGTAGATTGTCCAAAGGTAATAATGTTCCAACTCAGAATACACCTCCAATAGCTCAACGTCCTCAGGCAAAAGCTCGAGTTTATTCTTTGACCGAGCAGGAGGCTCAGGAAAAGAATGAAGTGGTATCAGGTACTTTAACTTTTTATTCTTGAGCGTCACATTCTTTCATTTCTGCGTGATTTGTTAAGAAGCAAGAAATACACCAGGAGATAGTGTATTAATGTCTATTAAGTGTTGCAAAAACAACATAAAGATTATGGACAATGAACTTCTGATGGAATTGATCATCCTCGATATGCATGATTTCAATATCATTCTTAAAATGGATTGGTTATCTACAAATCATGATCTTTATTATGTTGAGAGAAAAAGGTGTTCAAGATTCCAGGTCAACTACGGTTTTGCTTTGAGGGTAGTAAGGTACAAACATGTGCCCATATCAGCTCTTCAAGCTCATCGTATGTTAATAAGTGGGTGCACTGGCTTCTTAGCATCAGTGCAAGATTTAAACCAGAAGAAAAGTTAGCCCAGAGCAGATTCCCGTCGTGTCTGAGTTTCCAGACGTCTTTCCCAAAAACCTTCCAGGAATGCCACCCAACAAGGAAATTAAATTTTCTATTGAAATGGTGCCAGGCACAAGCCTAATTTCAAAAGCTCCTTATAGAATGCTAAAGAAAGTTAAGGAACAATTGCAAAAGCTTCTTGATAAAGGGTTTATTAGACCTAGCGTTTCACCTTGAGGCGCACCAATGTTATTTGTGAAGAAGAAATATGGTAGCATGTAATTGTGTATTGATCACCGGGAGTTGAATAAGGTAACAATACGCAATAAATATACGTTGCCACAGACTGACGATTTATTCGATCAATTGCTAGGAGATCAGGTGTTTTCAAAGATCGACCTTCAGTCATGATACAATCAACTGAAGATTAGGACCGAAGATATTTTAAAAATTGCATTTCATACCCGTTATGGTCAATATGAATTTTTGGTGTTACCATTTGGCTTAACGAATGCATCGACTTCCTTCATGGACCTCATGAATAGGGTGTTCAAACCCTTTTTAGATCACTTTGTTGTGATATTTATCAATGATATTCTGATATATTCAAGGAATCAAAAGGAACATGAGGAACATCTAAGGTGTGTGCTTGAAGCTAAGAAAGGAAAAGCTCTATGCGAAGTTTAAAAAGTGTGAATTCTTATTAGATAATATGCCCTACTCCTTTTGGGACATGTAATTTCGAAGGATGGAGTTTCTATGGGCCCCACAAAGGTAAAAGCTGCTGTGAACCGGAAGCGACAGGCAAATATCCATGAGATCCGCAGCTTTCTTGGTATAGCAGGATACTACCAAAGATTCGTAGAAGGATTCTCCCGGATCGCCTCACTCTTGACTCGCTTGATGCAAAAGGAGTCAAATTTATTTGGTCCAAAGAATGTGAAAAGAGCTTTCAGGAATCAGGAATCAAAGCAACAATTAGTATCTACACCAATTCTCATTGTACCTATTCCAGGAGAAAGATTTATTGTCTACAGAGATGCTTCTCGAAAAGGTTTGGGATGTGTACACATGCAAAATGGGAGGGTAATAGCTTATGGCTCTTGGCAACTAAGGCGTTCTGAGCAAAACTGTCCAACTGATCTAGAGCTAGAAGCGGTAATCGTTGCATTGAAGATATGGAGACATTACATTTACGGGGTGTAGTGTCATATCTCCACTAATCACAAGAGTCTAAGTATATTTTTACTCAGAAAGAATTAACTAAGTGGCAAAGGAAATTGTTGGAGTTACTTAAAGACTGATGTGAATATATATTATCATCTGGGAAAAGCCAATATAGTCACGAATGCTCTTAGTCGGAAGGACACAAGTAATGTACCTTGTCTTCTTACTCAGCAAAGACACCCTAGAAGATTTGGATCGGCTGAGAACTAAAATTTGGTGTCATCAGGCAGACGCTAAACAAAAAAGCATTAGAATGCAATATGCATTGATTGATGATATTAAGACTACTCAAAAGAATGATCCGCAATTGCAAGACCTTCAGAAGGGAGTCGAAGCTAGTAAATAACCGGACCTTTTCAATGCATGAAGGTGGATCCCTAAGATTCGGAAATTGACTATGTTCCCAATGATTCAAAATTGAAGAAGATTTTAAAGGAGTATCATCACTCCGGATATACAATGCTCCCAGGTGGAACAAAAATATACAAGGCTTTGAAGGAGATATATTGGTGGAACAATATGAAAAGGGAAATAAGCAAATACATCGCAGAGTGCGAAATATGCTAGCAAGTGAAAGCGCAGCATCAGAGACCGATGAGATTGACTCAGAATCTTGACACGCCTATGTGGAAATGGGAGGAAATTACTATGGATTCTGTCACTGGATTACCAAAGTCTACAAGAGGCAACAATGTTATATGGGTGATAATGGACCGTCTGATTAAGTCCGCTCACTTACCTACCAATATGAAGTTCTCTTTGGAAAAACTTGCAAAGCCATACATAAATGAGATAGTCATACTGCATGAAGTGCCAGTAGAGATAGTATCTGATCGAGACCCTAGTTTTGTATTATCATAATGAAAAAGTGTGCATAAAGCTCTTCAAAGTAAGTTATATATTTGCTCAACATACCATCCTTAGACAGATGGACAATCTAGAAAACAATTCAAACTCTCGAGAATATGCTGAGATCTTGTAACATTGATCTCAAAGGATCACGGGAAGAGCATTTGCATTAGCACAGTTTGCACCATATGAAGCATTATATAGAAGAAAGTGTCAATCACCAAAACATCGAAATGACGTTGGCCAAAGGGAACTTTTTGGACCTGAGTTGTTGCAACAAGCTATAGAGAAAATATACTTAATTCGAAATCATCTTCACACTTCACAAAGCAGGCAGAAAAGTTATGCGGATCGCAGGATGAGAGACCTAGAATTTCAAGAAGGTGACCATATATATTTTAAGGTTTCTCCTACCTGAAGAGGGAAGAGATTTGGTATCTGAGGAAAGTTAAGTCCAATATTTATTGGTCCTTTTGAAATTCTTTAGCGAATTGGTGAAGTAGCATAGACTTGCTATATCGCTTTCTTTAGCTGGAATTCACAATATTTTTCATGTATACATACTAAGAAAATTTATTCGAGATCCAGATCAGGTCTTCGAATTAGCACCAATTAAGCTGAAAGAAGATCTAACTTATCAAGAGAAACCAGCACGTATTGTTGATCAGAAAGAGAGAGTATTAAGATGACATACTATTAAATATGTGAAAATTCAATGGAAGAATCACACCAAAAGAGAAGCGACATGGGATTTTGAGGATGATATGCGAGAGAGGTATCCACAACTTTTTGAAGACCAAGGTACGTGTAGTTTCGCCGAGGAAACTTTATTAAAGGTGGGAAGGATGTGAACACCCATCTTTAGAAGCAAATTCAAAATTAATTTTGCTAGTACACCCTCACAAAAAATATGTTTCATTATGAAAAATGTGATTCTTACTTCAATAGTGTGTGAAAATATGTTATAAAAGTTAGAAAAAAAACTTTACACCTCTATAAATTCAACCCATTCTTGAGCTTCCCCTCACACAAGAAGAGAAATTCTGAGAATAGAGAGAGGAAGGAGAAGATCACAATGTTCTCAAAGGTGAGTCTTCAATTTCTTGCAATTTTGGTTAATTTAAAAAAAAAGTTACTGGATTCGTTCAAGAGAAACAAGTGAAAAGAAGATGAAAATAGGAAAAATCTCTTGTTAACCCCTAGTTCTAATAGGCTTTGTTTTTAGCCCATCTACGTTAAATAGTTGATGTGAACTAATAGGCATAGCGTCTCAGCCACGTTTTTTTTCCTTTCATGTTGCTTTTAAGAGTAAAGAATTTACAGATTTTCACTTAACCCCCTGACTCTTGAGAATTCATGCTAACTCCATGTCTTCCGGATCATCTTAACATCTAGAAAATGATATTTAAAGCTTATTTTTAAAAAAGTTATAACAATAATAATAATAATGACCTTTTGTCCATAATATTTTATTAATGTTATACTTCTAGAAAATTATCTTAAACCCCATGTAGTGACCAAAACTTTATTTACATCCAAAACTCTTTTAATAAAGAAACAGCAAAGAAAGATATTTTAGTAAAAATATTTATTTCAATCCTTAAAATATAGAAAATTGTGTTTAAGCATGAAAAACAATAGTTTTAGAAAAAATTAGTTTATGTGTAAATTATCTTTTAACCCTTATTTTAGAAAAATAATATATTTTCAGTCCAAAATGAAAAGTTCAGAGAACAAATATTTAAAACACCAATAAAAATTAATAAAATGATTAGAAGTGATTAGGAATAGTTTTATTTTTTTTTATTTTTTTTTTTTGAACTAGAAATTCATATGTGATGTATAATTATACGATTGAGTGAGGATTAAGCTTTCTGGAGAACAATCGTCAAAGAGGTTTTGCTAAGGTGAGTAGATTTCTTTTCATTGGTTCTTTCAAATTGTTTTGATATAAAATAATATATAAATTATATGTTATGCTAACAAATCTTATTTTTGTAGAAAATGTTGGATCAGGCATGTTATATTTGTTTACTTATAAAAGAATATAAAGAATTTGGTATTGTGATAATTATTTACCTTTATTACAATAAGTAATATTTAGTACATGAAAGTCACTAAAACCATGTTATCAAATATACTCAACTTTATTATTGATATGACTTTCATGTAAAAGTTCAAATTTGACAAAAATATTATTTTCCTATAAAAATGCATGAGTATTCTATTTTCATGAAAGAGATGAGAAAGTTATGAAAGCGTTGAAGCATATTAAATTGCTTTTTATACAAGTGGAAATTACGTGCGCTATTTAAAGTGAAAAAAATATTGTTTCTGAATGTTGAAAATCCTCGGAACTCTACTACGGAGTGATTGATTTGTTTAAGCGGATTTGTTTAAATCTAACATATGGCATTGAGTATACCGAAAAGTGACCTTTTTGGCAAATATGTGAATGTGGCCTTTTGACAAATGGTATCAAAGCAGTTGTCAGCTGAAACTATGGAGCTAAGTGTTATACGGGCTAAGTGCTACACTGGGTGAGCACGGTGAAAGCCACCTCTAGAGCTCGTAGAAACTACCTCTAGAGTCTGTATCGTCTGGCAATACATGGATGTGCCAATTGTCATGTTGCGACAAGAACGTCGCATATGTAAGGTGGGGTGGTTGTGATGCCTCAAGGTAGTCCCACATTGGATGTGGAGACAAATGATTAAGTGCTTATATAGTGAAGCTAAAGGCTCAAATTTAGCATCGGCTAGTCGATTTTGACAGTGGATTGAGCCAAACAACTCACTACACTCAGTGGGTCTCGCGGCATGCACGCGCCAACAGGCCCGTAGGCCTAGAGTGTGACAAAGTTTCTTCCACATACTAAAACAATCTTGTCCCTGTTACCTAGAGACATCCTACTAAAAATAATTTCCATCAACCCGTGAGGTATTCTGTGATAACATTCTCGTTTAACAATCTGCCTTTCACAATGAATTCCTTAATCTCACCATCATGGTGTACAGTCAATCCCAATAGGGAAAATAATCATTCTTTTATCTTTATTGTTCATTAGTGTGCATTACATCCTAATTTTCCACTACTACTCTAAATCAACTTTCCGCTTCACAAAACCCTAAATGCTTGTTCAGTTACTAGACATAGCAAGTTTTAGCATTCTACTACCTGCTAAGTCTTTCCAAATGCTAAAAATCACTCTAGTGAGCATGTAATGACAGTTTGGGGGCTAAGGGCAATGTTAGGCTTCAAAAGAATGACTGGTTTCCTGGTTTAAGATCCTTTCTATTATCCAATTAACTCATTAGGAAGCCACATGCACCATGAAACTTCATCCTACATATGCCTAGTAAGAACCTAATGTATCTAAAAAAACAGGGAACATGAACTTATGAATCACACCCTAAAAACAGACAATAGGCTTGCTAAGGCATTTAATGTGATATTTGAGATCATCAAGTAGTTCATGTTGCAAGTATATGATTATCTCATGTTTAACCGGATGGAAGCCAAAATGACAGAGACAACTGAAACTTCATTTTCAGTCAAAGTTCAATGATACAAACACAAAATCTGGGGAAGAAAACACCAAACATCCATGAAAAGAAGAAAATGAATTGTGGTGTAGCAAGCAAGCCGACAGAAATTTTTTAAAAACTAATATAGGAGAAAGATGAAATTCTAGCTTCAACTCTGAGCTGAATTTCAAGAAAAATATATGAGACTGTAAAATGCATACCATTTCCTTGCCCGCCAATCTTTTCCAAGTTCCAGTGGTTGGATAATAGTGCAAACATGAATAGGAAAGCAAAGAAAATCAAAAAAATTAGATCAGTAACCTGACATTCAAAAGAAATCTTAATAGACAGATAATATTTGCCCACAAGATAAAGAAGCATGCATTTGGTCACCATATGCACTTAGAAAATGAAGTTATTATCTCTCCATATTTAAAGCATCTTTGCAAAGCATCTAGTATGTAATGCATAGACACAGACGTGACATCTGGTTACATCAATACTATATATGCTAAGTAGATATGGACTCACAGATATGGAAAATGATAAATGAATACGTTGGATGTTGTGAAATATTTTAAAGTTGTTTAAAACCCTTCGCTTAAGAATCTGTCGATAGAATGCATCTACAAATCAAACTGAGTTGTGAATCATCACCCGTATAGTCTATTTTGTATCTTCTTTACCTCATAGATGTTTGATATATCTATAGATTACAAATCTTAGGACATGTGTGAAGGAGCATCTAACATGCATCCACCAAGCATTGGACTAGCCAAGCATAAAAAATGTATCTGAGAAAGGTACGACTCCTTCATCCACGCATCCATACAGCCTGGCATGTGTACGATATAAAGTAACCCTAATTACAGTGCATGCCAAAGAAGATATTGACCTCATCCTTGACATAACGATCAGCAGGCATCTAAAGACCATGAGTAAGTCAAGCAATGCACATGAGAAGAACAACCATACGACAATTAGATACCTGTTCAATATCCTCCTTAAATAATATGCATCCATATGTTCTAATATGTTACACATTATGTATGACTTCCACCAGAAGTTCACTGCAATTGTCACATTATCACTGTCCACTTGGTGAAACCTGTTGAAAATAAAATTTCGAATAACCTATACATAAGTTAAAAATGAAAATATATTTCAACCCAAAAAAACAGGATTTTGGAGGAAAAAATAGATAAATTACCAAAGCATATTACATGACCATGATAAAGAGTTGAAAATTTTCCAAAGAGATAAAAATAATGAGATAAATAAAATATAAGCATAACCAGAAAACATTACAAATTTGACTATATTTTTGTGCACAAAGTATACATCATTATAAGTAAATTACACAATAAATGTGCACGAAGGTTTTGTTGGTAAAATACAGAAAGACTGCATCAGCATTCCCCGATAAAGTAAATAACAGATGCACATAAGACTTTAGCCGCTATCATAAACCATCAAACTAACTGGAATTAAGTTCAGAGAAACAACTTCAATACAAATTTCAAGATTGTTCCTCACTGATAGCTCTATACAAAAAGAGCTGGGGGAAAAACACTAAACTTCTTTTTTCATCGAGTTGCATGGAATCCGATTCGTTCCGGTTCACGGGACAGGTACAGGAGAGGAGTTAGCCACTCATTAGGAATCGGGTACGAGGGAGTAGACTTATATGATAAGCTAGAGAATGTAGTATGCATTAGGTTTGGTTCTT
>BQKN01066077.1:221072-236684 GCA_022839385.1 Asparagus kiusianus
CTTATATGATAAGCTAGAGAATGTAGTATGCATTAGGTTTGGTTCTTAAATGTAGTATGCATTAGGTTTGGTTCTTATATGATAAGCTAGAGAATGTAGTATGCATTAGGTTTGGTTCTTAAATGTAGGAATCAGAGGTTTTGCAATAGTCATACTTAAGATATATACCAGTTGATAACAGTAATGGTAAAAGAACCTTGAGAATTATGTTGCAATTAAAGTATATATACCTTATTTGCTTAATTTTTCACATCTTTTGTTGTTTATTCTATTGAAAAAGAGTTATCGATCAGCAAAATCTTAACTATTTGAATTCTAAATCGGGTTGCTACTTGCTAGAGATAGTGAATAGGGTCGTGTTCCAACATGAATCCAGGACGATTGAATCCGGATTGCGGTTCGTTCTAGCGTCCAACGTTCCCAACTTCTATATTTCATCCCATTCAGTGAACATCAGTATCATTCGCTAATTACCTTGTCAAATATTCAAATATAGTATAAATTTTCTCATGGCGTTTTACACATCTTTTTATCACATTAGTTTGCAAGAAGCGCGGGCATGCTTATACCAAGAACCAACAAGGTACTATATCAAATGTGGCATTTTTTCCTTCTTTTTAGTTGTTGTTTTGTGCCTTCCTTTTTTCTTCATGCACTGTAATTCTAGCCTTCTAGGTTTTAATTTTGCCAGCATTATTTAATACATAGTGTTCAAATAAAATCACATATTGATATATCACTAAGCATGATAGCTGTTCATTTGACATAGAGAAGCATAGGTTTCTAATTGAGATTTAACGTGTCACTTCAGGTGACAAGAATAATTCACATAGTAGTTGACATATGAAGTACTGGGATTAGCTCATACAAGTCAGTGTAGGAGCAAATGTCCTGAATGCCAACCAGTTAAATTTAAGTCTACTGAATACTTCGAAGGTCTTACTTGAACTAGAAAAAAGACCAGTAACAACTTGAGTTCAATTGGCCAGGTGCTTCACACTAAGTTACTGTGGCCTTTAGTTGTTTCCTTCAAGATTATAAGTTTCAAAATGTAGTCATAGCTCATGAAAAAAATTTGAAAATCATAAACTTTTCTTTTAAAAATTAGTTATAAATAGAGACTGCTGATGGAGGCCAAAAACAGTGCCAGCAAGAAAATAATAAATGGGTGACAAATAGCATAACCCTAATGAGCACTTACCAGCCTTCAGGAATAAATAGAGCATCCCCAGAATGAAGAATGATCTTTTGGGAATATTCCAATGAGTGTTCACTTCTAGGATGAACTAAAAGATCAGGGTTTTCTAAATCTACTGCACTGAGAAATGGGGGGAATATTAGAAAAAACTGAAGTTTCAAGCTATGCAAACATTAATTTAGAATCTAAAATCCAAAATTTTCAAAAAATTTCAAACTCACACTATGATGGAGAATATTGTCAAAATGTATAAATTGCATATATCAAAGTATAGATACCTGTGGTTGGAAGACTCTCCGTGTATGGGCATTGGATATAGAAAGGGACATGCAGAAGGTGGCCACAAAACAACTGAAAGAGCAACCAAATAATCACAAAGGTTAATAACCATCATTAACAACAAGTTAATAACCATCATAAACAATAAAAAAAAGTTATATTACTAACTATATAAACTGAACACATCAAGCACAAGAGAAGCATTTTCATATGCTCCTATATACACCATTGTGAATTTCTATTATGGATTTCAATACCATTGAGATGGGAATACGGCCTTACCAAAATATGACATTTTCTGTAGTGTTGGGATTTTTTGCACCCTTAGCAGGCTGCCATATCCCAAAATCATGATAAGCAGTTGTTATAAGATATATGATAGGATCAAGAGGTTAGTGAGATCCAATCTCTTAGGCTGATTATCCCTATCTATAAGGATTTGGTAGCTAACTGAATGATCATATCCCTTAGTTGAAGTTCCCCATATAAATAGGGGTAGAGCGCTCATATATGATACAAAACTCAAAATACTCAAATTGGCAAGGGCTCAAGAGAATTGATCGGAGGTTACCACGAGGGTTGTGAATAGTGCGGAGGAGTCTCGTTGATCATAGTTCCCTCCACCATCAAGATCCGAGTAGGTCATCGCTAGCTGCAGATCAGCACCAATTTGATATATAATTTCTCCCCACTTTCAACATGGTATCAGTCTATCAGAGCATTTAGCATGTGCTTTGATCTATTAGCTGTGATGGATTATCTAAATTAATTGTGATCTAAATATATATCTATGCTTATTTAGATCTGAAGGTTTTAATTCATGGCTTGATAATCCTCTTTTTACCGATCAAATATCTTTGATTGGTTAATCTATTATCTTTTTATTTACTTAAACAATTAGTTTTAATTGGATGATAAATGTGAGTATTTCTTTATAAGCCGACACTACATGGCTACCATGCTATGATCCAAGATTTTAAATGTTGGATGTCAGATTCATGTTGGACAGCTAAAATTTATGTCAGATAGCAGAAATTTGGGATATGTCGGGGGACATACTAAACATAAGATTGCCATATCGGATGGATGTCTACTCAATTTTGGTCACTAATATGGACTGCACTTGTATTGTTATAGTTTATCCTACTTGCGTTGAGTATTCAACATCAAGACACAAGTTTTCCATTTCTCGAAGGGAAGCAGTGGAATATTATGCCAACAAATAAACAAAATACACATTGTCAAATTAGAACTTTTAAAGTGTCTTGCATAAAATTAACATAAAGTGTTCGACTTTGGATTGATTTCAAGCTACAATTCAAACTTATTGTTTACATCACGCTTTTATGAATTCGCAATTTCAATTTGTAGAGACGAAGATGAACGAAAGGAGATCATGGCGGATAAGAGCGCAACATTTTAAGCCCTAATCTATATTATATGCTATCAGGTTACTTAGGAACAAAATTAAAAAAAAAGAATTAATCGGGTTTGGGTTTTCAGTACTAAACCCAAACCCCAATACTTGTCAACTTAACAAAAAAAAGTCGGCCGATTTTTCAAGGCTAAAAATCAGCTGATATATCCGCAATATCCCCTGACATGTCCGACATAGACCTCAAAAATAATATTCGACTTGAAATGGTCGTATCCGTGTTTGCTCTAGCCTCCAATCCGACATGTTAGCCATCATGTTCGACATCTCAGCCGACATTTAAAACTATGTTTTGTTCTGTTCTGTTTTAGATCACATGCTTCCTAATATAATATCCTCCTATGTGGTTAATGAGAAAAAGAAAGTGATCTCAAATGCAAATATCTTGCTGCACAAAATATTCCAAGTTGATATTTTATTATTAAAAGGATAAAATGATTGGAATATGCTTTGCCCATATTTGAACTCAGTACTTGTGTGTTTGAAAACATGTAGCTAAAACCAGACCATGTCCCATATTGGTTAATATTGTTTTTTTAGTAAGAACATGTGTTGCTCACCACCAGGTCATGTCTCATATTGGTTAATAACGTTTTTCTTTAAAATAAGAATATATGGTTGTTTTCATATGAAGGAGACATTTAAATTTGTCTTGAGTCTCATGCATTGGTGGACATGTACCGATGTGGGATGTCATTTTTGTGCTGTTTTTTCAGATAAGTCCCTGTATTTCTATCTTTTGCTGTTTGAACACGAAAGCAATTTTATTATTGACCTGTTTTGTAGAAACACCCTTGTAATTGCTAAAATGATATTTTGATGCAAATAATAATAATAATAAAATAGCATGATCCCATGAATTTGCAGATTGATCCTAGTTTTTTGTTGTTATTATATTCCAATTCTGCATATATGTCAATGCTACATCTTTTGAGGGTTTATGAATAGATCTTTTGTATATGTATGTATATCTTTTAGATCTATAATCCACTGGTTAAAAATATTTTTTTTGATCTTGTTGATGAAACCCTAACATCCAAAATCCAATCTATGCAAGTCTTTTTTCAAATTAAAAATAAAGGGGCTAAAATTCAGAAAAAATCCGATAAAATCTAGAAAATTGGGAAATTCTAAAAATAAAATAAAATCTTTTTTTATTTTTTTAGGATGGGTCTGGAGAACAAATTAGGTTTGGGATTAGTCGTAGTGAAATTAGTAACTTTAGCTCTTAATTAAATCGAAAATGCGAATATTATAGAAGATTTATATGGGTCTTTAGAACATCACGGTAGCCTCGGGGAGCTCCGTTGATTGTACTAGGCCATATTGGATCAACTATAATGGTTTGCTCTAATGGAGTTAAGGTCTTATACATGTTGTTGAACCTCAACGAGTTCCCCCAATTGTGCGAGGACTTGATTGTCTAGATTTACGTATGCTAAGTTAAATCAATGGACTTGAACACAACAATAATAGCCTCGGGGCTCTTTTTCGTTTATGTCATTTCTGTTGGCAACTTAGGCGATAATTTCATTTAGATTTGTAATGAATTACTGTAAAAATCAATCCAACGCTTCAGTTGCACCGACCTACAATACATAAAGAGGTGTTGTGTTGGAGCACAAAAAGGAAGGATGTGGTATATGCGATTAAGTTCACAGTGACTGAGAAGATGGTAAAGACGCTTGAATCACGCTCCTACACATAGAAATTCCTAATTTACCCTTTTGACTAATGCGGGCATAGAATGAAAATATAATTTGAAAAAGGACATCATTGCATAGGATCGGATCTAGGACAGCGCATGACATGGCGCTTTAGATAAATGGACATAAATGAGAGAAGTGATATTTGATGTAAGCTCTAAAACTCCTAAATATACCCTAAAATTTTCAGTGAACAATAGATTATAGATTTTCTTAAATAATTTGTCAAGCGATATTTGATTCCAAGCACATCGAAATTTTGGTCTCGCCACAATGATCTTTCGAATATTGAAATTATATTTTTTGCAAAAATAAAATAATAATTTTGGCTCATTTAAAAGCAACCTAAAATCCAATCTTATGTGTTTGTAGGTCATGGCCCCAAAACTATAATTTCTAATATCCTCAAAGGGCAAAAACTGAATGGTGACAACTACAACATATGGCATCGTAAGATTCAGTATTTGGTAAATGAGGGTGATCATTTGACTGCTCTAGATAAAGAACTTGAGGCGTTGAATTCAGAAGCCATTCTTCAAAGGCAAAAGGGTTACGTCGCTTAGTTAAAAATTGGATCGCAACGTTCAGTATTTGATCCTAAGCTGCATGGATGACGATCTCATTTGTCAGTACAAAAAGTATTCTACTGCAAAGAAAATGTGTGAAGCTCTGCATCAGGCTTTTGGGTTGGTCTCATTCACTGATCTACACGCACTCGGTCTTCGTTTTGACAAGTATAAGATGGATCCCACTCATGGGATTAAAAAAATCTTAGGATTATGTCTAACATGATCACACAACTGAGTAACCTAAAAATAATGAACAGCAAATTCAGGCTATTATGAGCTCGCTGTCAAAAACTGCAAAGTGGGACAATGTCAAGGGGATACTCCTTCACAAAGAATATGAAGACATTTGCTGACCTAGAAAAACACTTAGTCTTGAGGAACAAAGTGTTATTCTGGAAGAAGCTGAAAGTTCAGTTCACCACGTGCAAGCTACACCAAGAGCATCGTGCAAGCCAGTTGTGAAGCATAAGGTGCTATGCAAGACGCGCCCCCCTAGAAAAGAAACTAAGCCTATTAAGAAGGCTCGCGCGGGAAGAGGGCTGAAAAGGAAAAAGCCAAAACGACATGCAACAAATGTAGAATCTTGGGACACAATGTACACGAATGCACGCAGCGAAAAAATGTATTCACTCCATCCGTAAATGATGCATTAATTTGCAGCCTTATTTCTTTTTTAACTATTATTGATTCTCCTCATTTATGGGTTGTAGACTCAGGATGCTCAGACTGCATAGTCGAACAAGGATGGATTTGCAGAGTATCATCGCGTGTTGACGAAAAGCGAGCAATTCTTCAAAGGAATGTGGAAACACTCGGCTCTCTTCTTGAAGTCTCGAATGCCCCGAAGATTAGGCGGAATTCTTTTTTTTGTCTAAGTCATCCAAGTCATTGCATTCTGGTTATGAAGTTCGTTTTGAATAAATGTTTCATTATGGGGACATAATTGCTACATTGTTGGGCAACCATTTTGACGGTTTGTTTTTCATTAATATGAATAATTTTGTTGTAATTGCCAATAAATACATAGTTATTTCTATGAAAGTTCTGTGAAACGATTATGGTATATGGCATGCTAAATTAGTACACATAATGTGAGAAAGGATGATCCATCTAGCTCGAGCAAACGTCTCAGTTTGCTCGCTAAGGTCGTCTTTCCTATTTGTGAGCCTTGCCTTGCAAGAAAAGCTACAAGAGAATCATTTGGAATGGCATATTATCTTCCATTATAATTGGTCCATTTTTGACATTTGTTGTCCACTAAGTATGAAGGTTCGGACTGGAGTCTCTTACTTCACTATATTCAATATACAATCAAGTCTACCTAATCTCCCACAAGTATAAAGCACCAGGTTACTGTCAACACTACTTGATGAGGTTGAGAATCAGTTTGACAAGTATGTAAAAGTGTTACAAGTACGTAAAAGTGTTACGAATTGATCGTGGTCGAGAATATCTATCTGAACAGTTTAAGGAATTGTGTGAGAAGAAAGGGATCATCCGACAACTAACTACTCCCTATACTTGGCAACAAAAGGTGTGACGGAGAGCAGGAATAGAACATTATTTGACATGTAAGGTTCATGATGGCACAAGCGAATTTATTCATATCCTTCTAGGGAGATGTGATATTGACTGCAGCCTATGTACTAAATTGTGTGCCTTCTAAGGCTGTTGATTTCATACCCTTTGAGCTTTGGACCGATGAAAAACCCGATTTGAGCAATTTATAGCCATGGAACTCAGCAGCTTACATGCACACCACATCACATCCACATGGGAAGTTAGCCCCAATGGGGGAAGTGCATATTTATTCGCTATTCGAAACATTCAAAGGGTTACATGTTCATTGGAGCACAAGTTGGAATAACTCCTGAGATCGAGTCATGCAATGCATAGTTCCTTAAGAAGGATTTCCTCATAAGGGGGAGATAAGCTAAGACTTTGACTTGTTTGAGATGGAGGAAAGCGCACTAAGTAACCCAGTTGAGCATGAGGACCAAAGTCCTACGCTTCCTGGAGACAGTGGAAGCGGCATTCCCGTAATTAATCATGTACCATCATCACATGAAGCTCAAGAACTCAGACTTAGCAATCACCAATCTTCGTCGTCATTTTGAGATTGAGAGGGAAGCATGCATGGTGGCATCGCATGATGTTGCGGATCTAAAGTCTTTACATGAGTCTCTCTCTGGCCTCAATGCGGAGAAATGGATGGACGTCATAAAAATGACTAATGTTGTCCAAAATAAACAAATGAAAATAGATAACAAATGTCCTACATTCGAATTCTATTGGTTGTTTGATGCATGCAATGATGCTTACTCGCGCCGTATTTGCTCCAGCAGCTCAGCTGGACTTGTGCATCGAATGATACACAAGATTATTTCTTGTGCTATAGACACTCAAATTTGTGACTTAAAGAATACACAAATGATGATTTTATGGTTGGCTTTTATGACATTCATTTTATTTTTCTCTACACTTATCTGTGGATGCTATAAAATAGTATTGAATCATTTTAATAAATAATGAGCAAAATAATGAAAGATGTTCAAACAGGTTAAAATGATCGGCTCACTCACATGAGCAATCGCCGTTGGCGCTATGGCTAAGCGAGCAAAGATGAGTGGCTATGAGAAACGTTATAAATTGCGTTGATAGTGAGCGGCATAATGAGTTGCGTTGATATTAAGATGCATTCATGGACGAGCTATATTGCCTCAATTAAGAATCGATATGAGATCATACTTGAAAATGATCGACTCAACGAACGTCCCAGGTTCGTTGCAACCTATTCAAAGAAAAAATGCGTTTGGGCTCTACTTAGGCACAATGATGCGCTTGCTGAGTGGGAGGCAGACAGGCCTAAGCAAGAAGGTCTCGCAGATTAGGTCAAAATTTGCATGACGTAGAGACGCAACATATACTCTCCAATGGAACATTACTCCATCGTGGCATGCGGTCCTACCACGTGAGTTGGGTGACTTACATGACTTTAGGGTAGGCCAATGGATCCCTTATTCGCTACCGTGTGAAACTAAAATCATATAGAGCATATAATTTGTTCCACTTGTACCACTAGTGATATTCAACTATGTTGTAAAGGTTTGGGAGCAGTGTTGCTACTTTGACTCCTCACCTACGGCCATGATAGATTCGGTCTAAAGGAAGGTAATTGGAAAAGCAGCTGACCTCAGCTTGAATCAGCAATAGTGTGAGAGGAAGATCATTAACACTATCTACTTTGGTAATGAGTCTGCATCCGAATCTTCATTTTTTATTAAGTGTGGATCTTACCAAATAGTTTCACGGTAGTCGAGTATGTTTTTCCTAAGAGGGATAGAAGATACTCGGACTAGAGATGTGTTCACAGTTTGACCTGGGGTAAACGAGACTAATTATACATTTCTTTTCTCCAAGGGATCAATGTCTTTATTCTCGCTCTAAACAAGGGTTTGTAGTATGGAACCCGTTGATCGCAAGTTTCTCGATGGTCGCACAACACGGCAGTTGTATGGACCTTTGATCAATTCAGAGCATTGCGGCCCACTTTTCGGTCGAGTGGGAGTATGTCGCAATTGTGTACGCTTTTTAGTGGGCTGCTATATCCCAAAACCATGATATGCAGTTGTTATGAGATATATGATAGGATCAAGAGGTTAGTGAGATCCAATCTCTTGGGTTGATTATCCTTATCTCTAAGGATTTGGTAGCTAACTGAATGATCCTATCTCTTGGTTGAAGTTCCTCATAAATAGCGGTAGAGACCTCATATCTAATACAAAACTCAAAATACTCAAATTGGCAAGAACCGGAGAAAATTGACCGGAGGTTGCTGCGTGGGTCGTGAACAATGCAGGGAAGTCTCATCCATCATAGTTCCCTCTACTGTCAAGATCTGAGTAGGTCGTTGCAAGTCTCATCCGTCGTGGTTCCCTCCACTGTCAAGATCCGAGAACGTCGTTGCTAGCTACAGATCACAGCACCAATCCGATGTATAATTTCTCCCCACTTCTTTCAACATATAGTGAGGCTTGATGCCAGAGCTTCAAATGAGACTACCATAAAGACCAAATTACTTGTACATGAAAAACTGAAGATGTTCTAACGTTGAGCACAGCCATAAGTTATTCCAACAGCATCTATAGACAAGATAGACTATTATATAAACAATACCTTGTTTAGAACCAGCAACAATGCAAAGCAGATTATGGTATGGATCATAGTGAGTGCTAGACCTGGATCGAGCCTTGTTCATCCATAAATTGATAGATGTCAATTCCTTTGCCCTGACAAATACAGGCTATGCCATTGAAAGAAAAAAGTCAGGCAAGATAAATAAAGAACACATTGACTTGTCTTCAGATTTTTATTTTTATTTTTTTGTGAAAAAAATTCACATATATAAATGGTGAGGACGATGACCTCTAACATCACGAATTTACACATCTTGACAACAAAGAGTTTGCACAGGGAACAAATAGAAGAGAAGGGAGTCGAAATAAAAAGGTGTAAAAAGATGCTCACACCGTTTGTAAGTCATTGCTCAGAATTCCCAATGGAGACTTGTCTTTACTTTCATTACTGAAAATGGGTACCTGTGAAAGAAAATCCCTAGTGTCAAATACAAAGAAAGGTTGCCTTTGTATCATGAACGAAAATAGCAGTCCCCACACTGCTTTTGAGACTTGAGAGTACATGCAATTTACATTATAAAAAATGGGGGTCATGATAATTCTCTGTCTGAACCTAAATTATTATTAATTCAAGCCAGTCATATAGACACATATCCTCAAGAGTTAGAAAAAGTATACAAATGCCATTGAGGAATGTATCATGGTTTACCTGTGCAAGATATATTTGATCAGAGCTATCCAATGAAGTTGAACATGATTCTTCAGAATGCACCTGAGACGCTGAGAAATCTTCTTGTTCAATGGTGGAACTACTCCTCATATCCGCATTTTTTTGAACATAATGTTTACAAGAGGAGATGAAGGTGCCAAATGGTAAAGAAACCTACCATCATAAAATTAGTTAATATACAGAATTCTCAGCAACTCAAACTACGTCCCAAGCTTCGCAGAGCAACATCCATAATACAAGCCTTTGCCAGAAATTATGACAGACTGAGAGGTATGATTTGAAGATAGGACAGATCAACAGAAAAAAGCAACCAAGTTTTGATTGGTTATCAAACTGAGATCGACTCTATCCAATCGTGCCAGATTCTTGCCCAAGACAACTATGAGAAACATAAGAGTTACCATAACACATATATAACCAACAGAAGATAGGCATCACCATGCAGTTTAAAGTTTAAACCACGAAACCAAACGGAGAAAAAGAAAGGTCATGTCATTCTCAATATGAAAGGTGAAATAATGATTTTTCTAATTAGGAACAACCTCTTCACTGAGCACAAACCAAGATAAAGGGCCAAATGTAAATTACAGTTACAGATATATACTCACCCTCTCATGGCTTTGAACATCACCATAGAAAACTGGAGCAGAACTTGATAGCATAGCATCCACAGTGACAGATCCAATACTTTCCTGCATTTCAATTAGTTAGGGCTTATGTTATGAGTCAATGCCAAATCAAAGTCCAATGAAATTACAATACGCAATACCACAAACGTGACTAGACTCTTGGATTACCTAAAAAGCTTCTTGTTTAGATAGCTGAACTACAAACATTTAACTCTATATAGGAAGTATTTAGCTATTTGAGCAGAGTCAATTAGGCCATCAGTTCCCTGACTTCAATCATTGAGCATTCACCTCGTATGGCATTGAGCCACTATCGAGGCTTAGCTTGTTCACCTAGCTCTTCCTCAGCCAATGGCTTTTCCAGTGGGAATTTTGGAGGATAGACCCTTCATGTGCCCATCCACATCCCTGGTTCTCAGGAAGACGTTCATAATCCCTTGCTAAGAAACATGGACAGTACTAGAACATTGTGACACAAACATGTAAGCGGGTTATGGTACTTTCTTAAGAAGTGGGGGAAATGACATGAAGACACTACAGCACATTATTGTTACACGTAATAATAAAGTAATTCATATATGCATGCATAAATAGACATTTTCATGCATACAACTAGACAGTTCTTTATAATATTACAAAATTTATAAGACTACATACATGCTCAACATTAGCCTATCATAATTTTTTGCAAAGAGTGAATAAGTATTGGCTCTTCAACTTTCTATATAAAAGTTGAAAATATTTGAACTTGCCATAGTCTTAATACAGGTCAATATTTGTTCCGTCCCAATTATCTTCATACAGGCTACATGTTTTTCTACTATGTAAGAAGCCTTAGGTTGTTTGTGCACAACAATTATAATTATAGTCCATGTTAGATACTAGTTTAAGCATTTCAAATTCAGGTAAGTGACTCATATCAACCCATTTTCAGTTTCTGGATCTGCGCATGTCTCCATTTGATCAAGCTCAAGAATTTCCAACCATGGCAAGTTTTATCAACGGCGAGATTCTTAACAATCATTTATTTTACTTGAACGGAGTCATATAGAGCTTTCTTGATAAAAAGTTGCACATAAGGCAATCAAGATCCAATAGAGAACCCCTAAGACCATCTCCAACCACCCTCCATATCTCCAAAATCTCCAAATTTGGAGTGGAACCTCTCCAACCACTCTCCAAATTTGGAGATCTCCAAATTTGACCCTCCAAATTTGGAGGGTGAGGAGAAAAAATGGAGGGTCTCTCCATAACACTATTCATGATTTATTAATTACAATTTTGCCATTTTTAACTATTTGATTTCTTAAAAATTACCACTTTGCTATCATTCTTAGTAATTTAAATTAGATGTTTAATTTCAAATAAATATAGTTAAAAAATTATTAATCTAATATTTGAAATCATTATATATTTGGAAAGGGCTAGTTGAGATCTTTAAAATGAAACTAAGATTAATTTATTTTAGTATTATTATAAAATTATTAATTTTTAAATTAAATAAATAAGTATCAGACATGGAATTTTAAATACGGGGATCTATTTAACTTGCTCCATAAGAAAATACAAGCATAAATTACAATATTTGCTTTCTTATTCTATCGATGTATGCTTTCACTGTTATTTCAGAATTTCTTCTTTTTTAATATGTTGTATTACAGTATTAATATTTGGTTCATTTTAAAGCTCTCATCGACACCTTTATAATGTTATACTTTTTTTCCCAAATAAATTATTAACGTAAACTATATCCAACATTATTTAATTTATATGGCTTTTTTGATAAAAAAATAAAAAGAAAAACATTTGGAGAGTGTGGGTTGGAGCAACCCTCCAAATTTCACCCTCCAAATTGGAATATTCCTAGAATATTCTAATTTGGAGGGTGAAATTTGGAGGGTATGGTTGGAGATGCCCTAAAACCCTAATCTATTCCGCTTCGAACCAAAACCCTAGTGTAAAAGGGGGAGAGATACCTCCAAGTAATCGAGGCCTCCACGGGCAGGATCCCACCTTGAGATCGCCTCCCAGTTCCTGATAGCCCCTCTGAAGACCTTTCAACAGTAGAAACTTTTAGGAATTAAAATGAGAAGCTAGGGTTTTTTTTTTTTTAAGGAGAAGATAGAATTTCAAAGGATTTTGCTTATAATTACAGCGGGAACATTTCTAGGCTCGATCGTGGAAGAGAATTCTTCGAACGAAGGGATCTCATCGAAGTGAAGAACCCGCAGAGAACCGTCCAATTTCGCCATGGCTGCAGCTGTAGCTGCTGTTCTCACCGGATTGAACAGAACAGAAATGGCGGAGATCAAAGAGCTGGGCTCAATATGGGCCTACCAGAGGCAGTTGATTGGGCCGTTGCTAGATTGGTCTGATAAAAGCAAACTCAGAATGGCTTGGGCCTAGTTGTTGAGTTGTATGCTACCATCAGTAGTGTCCATGATGCAAATTCAAATTTCGGTTTTTTCAAGATAAATATCCACACCGCCGAATGTGATTCACTGCGCATAAACTCCAAGTAAATAAATTTTTTAATGATCTTGACTTTTTTTTTAACCATGCATCTTACATTATTAAAACCAACCTTTGAGAATTTTTAGAAAAGCGACAACTTGTTTACCCCTTGATTCATGATGCAAAACAAGATCATCTTAAATTTTATTCATAGGGAGTTCTTGTATAGCAGATCACATCTGGCAGCGTGGATTTTCATTTTTAGAACCCGAAATATGAAATAAAGGTTAAGTATTTATACCTTGGATATCATTGATAGTAGCACAGCTCAACCGATTATATTATTGACGAGACTGAAGGGAGCATGCTATGCTACTACAAGGAAATTATGACGTGTTTTAACGAAAAGGGGAAAAAATAGATAGATTCATTGTTGTATGAGGGACATAGATGGCCTATTTGAAGGGGTGGATCATATATAGAGCTTTTAATAGAAATTTCTATAGAAAAGAGGAGTTGAATTGGTTTAATATTTTGTTTGTACTGCTTTCTTAACTATTTGCATTGGTTTATATTGTTTTAGGGTAAAGTGCATATAAACCCATCAACAATAATTTTAGTAACACTTACCATTCTTTAACTATTTTATTAGTACTTACACAGTTAGATTCACGAGGAAGAGGGATTATATGAGATTTATTTTTCTAATATACTACATCAAGGGTGTTTAAGTGCAAATAAATAGTTGAGAGATTAAATGCTTGTGAAGGTATAGATGTGATGTGCTATCTGCAATTAGATGTTGCATTTATACTCTATTCGAGTGATTTAAATTTAGGACTATTTCATCAGTACATCACCTATCGCTTGCTAGAATTGTATGCATGACTCTAACTATTGTTAGACATTCTCTGATAACAAGTAAACTAGTGTGCACCCCGTGCAAAGCACGGCTCACCTATTCTTTTAAGCATTGCATTTTGAAATTGCTTCACTCTAAGTTTTAATACATTTAATTTAATTATTATATGCTTAAAATTAAAAATCATATCTACTCCTCTATACTTAAAGAATGATCCTAATTTTAATACATTTGATTTAGAAATCATATCTACTCCTCTGAACTTAAAGAATGATTCAAGTTTTAATATATTTTTGATATGCTTTGCTATTTATGATATAATAGATTTGCAGCATGAATAGTAACTTCAAGTATGGATGAGCAGATTTGATTTATTGTTTATGCTACAGTAAAATATTGTAGTAAGAATAGAAACTTTAAGTGCAAAAGATCATATTTGATTTATTGCTCATTCTATATTATTTATTGTAGTATGAATAGTAATTCTTTGGATTCTCCTTTAAATATAGAGGAGAGGAACGCACGTCGCCAAACGCAAAGCAGCCCAGTCACATGGCCCAAGCCCAGTCCGTAAACATGACAAATATCACATCCCAACAAAATGACATCTCCACTTCCACCACTGGCCTGTGGTATGTCTGGTAACTCCATTGTCCACGTCCTAAATTGGGCTCAACAACTAGAAGCCCATTCACGTGACAAAAGAGCACTCAGCCTACTAACACTAGGGCTGAGCACGGTTCGGTTCGGGTCGATTTTTACCAAATTTTGAACAACCGAACCGAACCGCATATAATTCAAAACCGAACCGAACCATTGCAAGTCGGTTCGGTGCGGTTCGGTTCGGTTTGTTTGGTTCTAACTTCATTTTCAGAATGACTTAAACTTATCAAATGCTAAATCAAATAGAATATATCGTGACGGGTAAGGGATCCCATGAATATTAAATAGTAGTATTTCAGGGGTTGCCGACTTAATTTGGAAAAATAATAGGGAAAAAAGGAACAAAATCATCATCCATGAAAATATATATACCATAAAATAAATTAAGGATCGCTATCAAAGCACAAACTCAGAAATCATAAGAGAATAAGAGTGCATAAATGAACAAGAAACTGACAGGCCAATATCTCAACTTACTAGCTGCTGTATTCAAGGAAATAAATCAAAATTAAAGAATAATCGCAGTCAGAAGCTTGAAGTAGAGCAAAAGAAAAAGTTTATACCTCGACCTCGGCGACGGGTGTGGGTATCCCCCCCCCCCCAAAGCCGAAGACAGATCCTGAGCCTGAGGAGATGTTTCAGCCTCAGCCATGTGTTTCCGGTAAAAGTTGCTGTTTTCATTGATGTTCTCTTTTTCGAGATCTGTTACAACTTCGAGCGTTACAACAGGGTAAAATGAAAACAAAGGTATTACAACTTTAACGAAAATAAACACGAGATCCCGGTTTGGTACGGTCTCGCTTGCGTGGGTTGTTGGCCTGTGACGGGGACGTCGATATCCGTGGACCGCCGACTCTTCAAGATCCTTTCCGGTAAAATCCGGCAGAGTTTCGTCTATCCGCGGAGGGATATAGAAACAGAACTTCGTCGATCCGCGTGAGATCTAGAAGT